>OZ020609.1:5134947-5388767 GCA_963971545.1 Philophylla caesio
ATGATGCTCCCACAACTATTGATAACACAACCATTGACTTAGTTTTTGCGAGAAATTTAAATGTTAATTTAAAAACATATTTATCCTATTTTTCCCATCATAAGCCTATATTCTCAAAAGTAACTTTCAAATAATCAAATAGATTTGGGTCTGTCATTTATCATTTATCTTTACTATTGATAACTACCATTGACTTCGTTTTTGCGAGAAATTTAATTGATAATTTAAAAACATTTTTATCCTATTTTCCTATCATAAGCTTATGTATGTATATCATCAAAAGTAACTATCAAATAAAGAAATTCATTTGCTTGCATTATTTATCATTATAAATTATCATTATACATATGTTTTCTGTCTTATCGGATGGCGTATTCTACGTTAAGCTTAATGGCCGTGTCTCTGACACAGCCTCCTTCTTTTTTTGTGTATTTTGAATCAAAGGCTCTGCACGGGAACGTCTTACGTATTGTTTTCCATCTCACCCAAACATATTAATTTTTGTCTCATCAGACCACAGCACATTATTGACGGAAAAACTGTTTTATGGCAAAAGCAAAGCTGTTGTTTTTGTTTTAAAGGCTTAGTTTAATACCTTTATAGGGGTTCTGGCTGAAAGATTGGCTAATGGTTTGGCTTGTTACATCTGAACTGAATTCTGTTTTCAGTTCTTTTAAGGACAAAAAATGGTTGGCTTTGCAATGGTGAATTAAAAGTCTTTGATCAGGCAGTTAACACCGTATTCATGGAATAGTTCCGCATATCTGCTATTTTACTTATCGAATTTCCTTTTTTTTTCTTAAACTCATTATTAAATTCTTCTCCGTGCAGTTGTTAGATCGGCCCATTTTATTCTCTTTTATAACTATAATTTAGTTAACATTCTTAAGAATCGTAATTAGACGAGTACGAGTATCAAAAATAAATTATTTACATTTTAAGGTGCAATAATATCAACAAACACGTTGTGTTTTATATATTTAAATTGTTATAATTAAATTAAAAACGGTCAATAAGTCGTTTCAATTACTTTTTCCCACACTGTATAAATGTATGGGATCAATATCGTAGTTTTGCGATGAGCGGCAAAGTGTTTTTATGACAAGAAGTTTTATGCGAAAATATAAACAAGTACAGGGCTTCTTTTTTATTTTGGTTTTGATCATCAAAATAAGTTTGGGCTTCGATTTCTTTTGACAAAACAAAAATTTTTATTATGGAAACATTTACCATCTATGGGTTGCTCATATTTTTTTTTTATTAACTATAATTTAAGGGTATAAAGAAAACATCACATAGTTCCTCTGCCTGAAACGGTTTCGACTTCGTTCTACTTTAGACCAAAAAACCGGTTAAAATTTCGGTTTCGGTCTCATTCTTTGGTTAAAACAAGTGCCTCTTGGCATCAAATCAGCCAACGACTTTTTTTCTGGACAAAAATGAAAAATACGTCAATTGTGGTTTTATTGTCATCCACAGCTTAAAATTTGAAAATTTTTAACTTCAATCGACTTTAAAACTTTTGCTCAGCCGACAACTGCGAAGGCGGTTTTAAACAATTAAAAAAAAGCACATCCAACTGCAACATTAACTGCAAACTTGTTCGCTGTGGTGAGTTTCCTCCAGTTCGATTTTAGTGCAGCAAACTGCAGACTGCAGTTAATGCACACACTCCACACAACTCACACACACACACAGAAACACTGCAAAAACAACAGCGCAAGCAAGCAGTGCATTGCATTCAGACACCCGCAACGCAGCGAAAAACTCACCAAACGCAGCTCTGCCTAGCCAGTGATAAGTAAATTGCTAAGATCATCAAAGGAACAGTTGAAGGCGCTGCCGTCGAAGCTTGGTGAATATCGATTCAGTTCTTCGTGGTGACTCAACGTAAATGGACGTATGAAACGGAAAGTGTTCGTATGGACGCGCGTTAAACTACAAATATTTTTTTATTGTGTTTTAAAAAAGTGGTGAAAAAAATTAAAAGAAGAAAGTTTAGAAATTACGCAAAGTAAGTTGTGGTGATAAGTTAATGTTTTTTTACGGTTGGCTGCTGCCAGTTAATGAAAATGTGAATAGTTATGCGAAATGTGTTGAGGGCGAAAATGGCAAACAAAAAAAAAACAATTAAAAAATATAAATGGTGATTTGTTAATGAAAAGAAAATTGTGTTTAAAAGCTTCATTGCTTAATTTACTAAATACATGGAGAAGGAAAATAGTGATTGTTCATAGGAAAATTAAAAAAAAAAATTAAATACAGAGAAACCCAATTTCCTAGCCGCTACCAGGGCGCCAGACACAACTCGTCGTAAACTACAGAAATGAAGGCTACTAAGAAATTTGTGTTTTCTTAGCCCTTTTTCTCAGGATATACGAAAATAGAAATGCGTCGAAGTACGCCACTTCATCGTCTCGTAGTCATCTTCAGCGCCGTGGCAGCCAGTCGTTGGCTTGTTCGTTTTTATTTAACTTGTCGCTGTCGTTTGCGCTGATGCATGCGATATATATTTTCGCGATGCTGCGTGCGGCCCCATTATAGCGCACAAGTGACCCCTTTCGCCGTTAGCGGTCCTTCAAAAACTAACAGCGCGAATAAAACATAGTAGCAAAACCAAAAATAAATCAAAGATAATGAAAAATAAATGCATATTTCTTGAAAACAAAAAAATGCTGCACTGCTGCAAAATATCTGCACATGCAATTAAAATGTAACAAGAAAATTAAATAATAGAAATTTGAAAAGTGTCTCCGGCTCAACAGTTTGTGCAGCAAAGGAAGGTGATAAATAAAAAAAAAACAGGCAAAGTATAAAAATAGCAGTTCAAACACAACTGAGCCAGCTAGCCAGCCCTCTTTAGAGTTTATACAAGTGCGCGGCACGCGAAAGGAAGTAAACTATTACAAAAACAACGGCGATGTCATTGCGCCGTTGCTGTCGTCGCGTTCAACCGGAAGTTGTTAATATTTGTGTGCTTATGCTTGTGTACCGCAAAAAAATTCCGATTCTTGTTGGATAGAATTTGTTTGCGTTGCGCGTAGTGTGACAATTTGCTATGTCAACATGAAGTTGACAAAGTGAAGTGCAGTAATTTTTAAAATGTTTATTCTTTTTATCGAATTTAAATTTTTAATAATTATTTTTAATGACAAAGCTTTAACTTGAAGTGTCAACCGAATGCATTTTTATTTACAAAATTGGGCATAAAATTCACATAAATTAAAGAGTTGGTGATAATGTGCATACTAATTAGCTATAAAAAACACCACATATTTTTTTCAATTGAATGAGCCGAAGTTTATTACATTAAAAATAATTTTAGAGTCGCTTTGTGTGGGCTATGCCGGGGGCTTACCTCTGACGATTAGCGTATACGACCACAGGACCATCTCTGCTTTACTTGTGTCTTCTTTTTCTACAGTGCCACCTGTCCAACTTAATTTCTGGCTTCGAATTCAGTTGATAGTTGTCTCAATGTAAGCTTTGCCGAGCAACTCTTTTTTCGAGATCGTCTTAGGTCAAAAAATTCTGTAAAGAAAAACTTCCAGACAGTAATTTATGCTATAGTAACTTTGTTGGTAGATTGGAATGGCTAATCTTGAAACTAGAACTCAGATTGTTATTTTGTCGCTCTGGCTTAACTTAATCGTCGATCAATGTCAGAAGAATCTAGTCTTAACTTCATGCTACTAGAACTCTTAAGCTCTCTTGTTGAGCGCTAATCAGAACTACTAGTGTCGGTTAAGGCTAGACGTCAAATAAGTAAACGTTGAATATTAGCTAACCGACAATAATTTTAAATATATTTGTTAAAATCTGGGGTGGTCATGTGTTATTAACTTGGAGGTTGTAAATTTTTCATGTCCAACTAAGAATTTTCTAAGCGAAGCTGGCATTCCAATGAACAAACATATTATTTTATATTGGATGCACCCAAAAGAAGTTAATTTAAAGTTTTTGAAGAAAATTTGCTCTTACAACCGATCTTCGACTCTCCATTTAGCTCGAGTATAACAAGTAATATTCGTAGGAAGTAATTAACGGTGCAAAGAATCGTTGAGTAAAATTAATGGCCTGTGAAAATGTGTGCAAAATCAAGTAAGGTGTGAAAAGGAAGTGCAAAACAATTGTGAAAAAATAATGGTTGTTCATAATGTGAAGTATGAAATATAAAATGCACAAATATAAGTAAAATTTTCGAAAATACAACACCGTTCTCATAAAAAATTAAGAGAATATCCAATATGCCGCGCACAAGGCTGACAAAGTCGATATTCTCAGGCATGATGACCACCCTGAGAATACGAAGCAGGAACTCAGCCAATACCAAAAATAAAACAACGCGTTGGCCGCTTCTATTATCCTGCCTCATGCTCTTCAGTACATCCTTCATCTTCCTTAACGCCACGCCCACGCAAGTGGCAGCGGCGACACACCAGCAACTCGTACACCAACAGCTGCGCAGCCTCTCACCCGCGCAGCTGCTCAAGGAGTATTCCGAAACGCTACTGCCGGCGAATACGAGTCATGCGGCGTACATCGAGTCTAGCATCGCCTCGTGGACGACGGCGCGCAGTCGAATGGCGGCGAAGAAGTTGCAACGACTCGCGCGCCAGCAGCAGCAACAGACAAAGCAACACCGCGCGCGTCAACAGCAACGCGGACAAAAGCGCAAAAAGCAACCAAAGGAGGAGCAGCAGCCGCAGCTGCACAAATCATACAAGCATGAAAAATCGCGTAAACAGCACCAACAAAAAAGGCAACAGCAACATGTGCTGCAACAAACGCAAACACATGAAGCAACACGTCGTAAAACCAAAAGTGGTCTGGCCATCGAGAGCAACATAAATAGTAATGAATTTGTTGCGGACAATATTGCGCTGGCAGATGCCACAAATGCTGCCGCAACAATAGTAACAGCCAGAGCAACGTCGGCATCAGCATCGGCATTCGCTGTCAACACAAACAAACATGGCACGTCGGCGCAACAACAGCAGAAGAAGAAATATGGCCGTAACGGCAGCCACAACGGTGCAAGTGGTGCTAGTGGTGGAGCGGGTGGTGGCAGCTACAATGGCGTTAGTCATCATGGCATCAGAGACGTTGGAGGCGGCATTGGGCAGCGCCAGAAGTTGCACAGAAACGGTAAGTTTGGCTATGCGCGCCTCTTTTCCGGTAACAAACTACAAATTTCTTCGGGTGTATAAATATTTTAAACTAATCATTTATATGTATGTACCTATAAATATTGTGAATATGTGTTGTATGTATGTGTGTACACACATATGTATATGGTCTGTTATGGCTGCTGCCAATTTGTGGCAGGAGTAAGTTAGTCGCATGAATTTTCCCATCGCAAACAATGGGAAATACAACAATCGGTATTGGCGGCAGAACAGTGGGGAAGGAGTGGTGAAATTGAAATGAAAATGGTTTGGAATATAATTTTTTATATTCTTTTTTTTAATATACATATGTACATATAAGTGCGAGGGCGGTTTGATAAGTCAGTGACTTTTTCAATAAAATATATTTTTTCTTCGGCAAAAAACGATATTTTTCTCAATTTAATCGTTTTTTTTATAGTAACTCTATATGTTACATTTACTCCAGCGTTTTCCCATTTTTTTTATTAGACGATATCTGGTGTAAGAACCTTTTTTGGGCGACCTGTACATTCGTGGTCAGTTATGCTGATCCGACCACAACGGAAATCAGTGAACCACTTCTTTACCATTGCAATTGATGTTGAAGTGTCCCCATAGTATTTATCAAGCCTTTCTTTGGTTTCGGTGATGGTTTATAACGCAAAAAAATGCTTAATCAGCACACGAAATTCACTCTTTTCCATTTCTGTTAAAAGAGGTCATCTCCTTTCGTTGGCTGTCAAGCATAAACTAAATGACTCAGCGTGCTCGAAATTTTACAGTGGTCCTTTAAAAGATGACAGTTTCGGGAAGCATTTACAGTTTCAGCGTGGGAAATTCAAAAAATAACTGATTTGTCAAGCCGCCCTAGTATTTATAAGTTCCTCATCTAAGATTACTTTCAGAAGTAAAATGCAGACGTTTTGAAATCATGACCGGTTAATTCTAGCGTATTTTCCTTTAGGAAATCGTAACACAGTCTCTGTGCCAATATACAAAAACTGCGCCCAGAAGTATGCAACATTAGATGATTAAGAAACGTAAGTTGCTTGCTTTTTATTTCAATCGCAATTCTCAATCGGCTTATGTAATAATTTATTGAAAATGCTGCTTAACTAGGAGCCTTTCGCCGTGTGATTTCGCATCAACGAAAACAATTCACATTTTTTAATGAATAAACGCATTTTTAGTGAACTCTTTCACGATTTTGTAGATTACTTGGCTAAATCATTTTCCTTTTGTTTTACAACTTTTACAAATCGCCTCACTGTTCAGAGTTCATCATCAATATTATTACAGTCAAGACCAGAAACACCAGCAACTTACATACATAAAATATCTTCTACCGCAGCACATTTTCTAAAACATTCTTCAATTTATTCTTTTACTTCGCTTTTATTAAATTTTGTTCGTCTTCCGCAACTGTTACAATTCCTTGTTTATTACTCGCCGGTTATTTTGCAACTCCATCATTGTTGTTGTTAGGAGGCTGTGTTTTCTTTTTACGTTTGTTGTTGTCGGTGTTTTATGGCAGTGCAAGCAATTCTGCCAGTCGTGCGCGCCAACAAAGATATTGTTTATATTTTTGTAGTTGTTGTTGTTGTTGGCAGCGATGCACAGCTAAATATGGTGCCTGCCTGCCAACAACTTAGCGGTACCCAACAAAATGATCGATCGCAGTGAGAAGAAATGCATACTCGGAAACCGAGCTACGCTGTCTACACACACACACACACGCACACATGCACCACGATTCCAAAGTGCAACATGCTCAGTGACGTGTGAGCGCGTCAAATGTGCGATCGATCTGTCAGTGATACCAGCACGGCTGATGCGCACCAACTAACAGTGCAGTCAGATCGTTGACCAGCACCAAATATGGATCGATTTCCACTTTGCTAGTTGGCTGGAGTTGAAAGAACTTTCCATGTGAAAGTCTTTGCAGCTTCTGG
Organism: Philophylla caesio; assembly: GCA_963971545.1. NCBI lineage: Eukaryota > Metazoa > Arthropoda > Insecta > Diptera > Tephritidae > Philophylla > Philophylla caesio. Next base: position 5,142,050 of record OZ020609.1, read on the forward strand.
TGCAACTGAATTCCGGCAGTCGAGCAAAAAATTACTCGTCTAGTTGCTATGGACAGGAAGAGATTTTTGAAATTACTAAACGTGTCCAACATGCTTGCGCTGCGGCAAAGTTGACTTGCAGAGCAAATGAGGAACTAATAGAAATATCTGAATTTCATTAAAAAGTAAAAAAGCTTGCATTTGAACTCAAACAAATCAATTATCGCAGCACTGACTTGAGTTTGCACCAACAAGCGCTGATTTTTTTTTTTTAATTTTTACTTTCGAGCACTTAAACCACGAAAAAGAAGATGTCTGTATATAAAAAATCCCTTGCTATACCTCACTTTGTGTGAAATTTGTAGCCGAAACGACAAAGAAGAAATCGTTGAAAACGATCTGAAGTCTTCCAATCCAGAGCAGCAGATAGAGAATTTTGGTCTCAAAATTGTTACTTAGGTTTTACATGAGATTCTCAAGCTTTAATTGACTGGCTGATGCGACTATTCACTGAGTAATTAATTGTTTTGTGGAACTTGCCTACTGAGGCAGAAGATCATCTACCCGAAAATGAATAAACTTATCTCATAGTCCTTAAAATATTTATTCAAATACATACGATCAGATACTCATATGTATGTACTCGTATCTGCATAATACACAATAAAAATGCTAATCTGCAGCACCATCGGCGTTTATATTTGAACACTTACCCGATAGGCTAATGGCCATAAATATGTTGAAGGCAATTGACTATAAGCTCTTCGAATACGCTCACAAATCCACAACGCAACTCCTTAAAACTCAAAGCTTAATAAACTGGCCAAACGCCGAACAGTGTTCGATTTAGACAATCAATTGCAGCTAAAAGAATAACTTCAAGAAAGTAGTCTTCTCGTGCCAGTTAAGTTAACTAAACGAGCTTACCCTTTACTTACTCGTGTTAAAATCTAAATTATTTTTGCAGAGAATAAAAAATACTTACTTTCGTTAATCGTGTAATTGCACAATATACTCCACTCTTCTATGCATACTTCGAACTTGCAATTTTTAGCCGCTCACATTCCATCGTCCACACTGCCGATCTTCCCATGGCCTTTCCATTAAAACAAAAGCAACGAAATTACTAATACAACCGCAGCGGTGTACCTATGCGAGCCAACGCGTGTACAAGTCCTTATTAGCGCGTGCCCATATTTACGAGCATTACCATAAAATCCGACAATAACAAAAACAACTACAACTCATATAATAAACGATCGGTATACGAAAATACCAATTTCCCCATAGACTACTTGGGAATGGACGAACCGAACCAGTTGAACACTTTAAGTGTTGCCGCCATTTGTTGCCATTAAAAGATCGTCCCTCTCTTCGGTGCAAGAACATAACATACGAGTATGATGTTGCTTTTGTAACATGATACATACATTGGTTATATGGCCTCTACTTTTTTATTTTTGTTTTTGTGTTGTCGGTTTGTACTAAATACTACATACAACACAATTACCCATTGTGTCGTCGAATGTCCGAACGTTTACAACGACTTTTGCACTTTCGGACAACGATCGGCGCCTTTGTCGCGCTCAAGAAGCAGAAGAGTGTTTATTCAGGGGCAAAAAGAGAGCGAGTCATAGGCGGTAACTAGAGAAGCAAAATGGCAAGCTATTAAAACGTACTCGAAAATGTTTACAAGCATTATACTATTAATGATCTGCTTTGGGGTTCATCAATGAGGTCTTTTTTTATAGCAGTTAAACTTTAGGGAGAGCTAGAAAGATTTGTAGGCGAAGACGATTATAAATATAAGAATTAGAATGCTTTCGGCTGCAAGTAGCGCTGCTTTAACGAAATATGTTTCTAAGTGTGCCTGACTCAACGGTTTTACGTTTTACTTTAAAACAATTTTGTTTTTTATTTTAAAATTGACAATTTTATTGAGCTCGAGGCCAGCTTATGGAAGATATTGTGTGAAAAAAACAACAACAGCTTTTTAAGGTTAGAAGTTATACTATTATTTTTTTTTAAAAAGAAGAAGAAGTGGTTATGAAGAATAAATTTAATTAATTTAATAAAAAGAAGTCTGATGAGGAAATGTGATGATTTCCGCAATAGTACTATAATTTCTACTATAGTTTTACTTATTATTAAAATTTCATATTTAAGTAATTACAAGGGAGTAAAGCTAAGTTAAATTATTAATAGAATTAAAATATATTATTCAATTGTTTTAGTTTAAAACTTTTTTTTGAGAACTTAAAAAATATCGAAAATTTGTATCAAAATTTGATATTCGGAAATAAATAAATATCGATGGATCGAGATAAAAAATATCGACATAAATATGCATTATTTAAAAAATAAAAAATATCGATAATACTTCACTCCTCTTAGGCTTGGTTAAGTAGGTAGCTATATTTCGGAGCTGGCAATCCAATGTATCAATCTCATTTACTTACTTCTTTTACGCGCCACCATTTTTAAGCTTTTTTTAAATAACTTATTACAGTTACTTTTGCGCTGGTTATCTCTGTAACAACTTGTGATCTCTAAATGATCTTTTATGAAAACCTTTGAGATCACATTTACATATGTAAACTAATTTACCGATATATGTACACTAGGCATGTCAATCCTGGGATCCCGAAATTTCGGGATCCCGGCCTTTTTCAACTCCCGAATTTAATAGCCATTTATTTTTTAATTTTTAATTTACAGCTCCAATGGTTTAAAACAGAAAAAGTAAATCGAATAAAACACACAAATTCTTTTCAGAGTTGTATTGAAATAATAAAAATTAACATGAGAAACAAAAACCACAAATTTTCAACTGTTGCATTATCCTCCTCTAGCAGAAAATTAGCCTTACTATGAAAGCGATATTAATAGAACTAACGACGAGGTGCTTGAAGTGAATAAGACAGAAAGTCTCAAAGATAAATGTATGTAGGTGCATTTGCTTCTGTACCAAATATGTATGTACATATATTTGTACTTGAAGTATAAATTATTTTGTGTGTGTCAAATTTTACGTTTATTTCTTTTTAGTTTTTGAAAAGACCAATAAATACATACATGATTTTCATGGTCGAATTATGAGGAAAAAACCATTTATCAGCGTTAGAAACAAAGAAAAGCGGCTAAAATTTGCTAAAGAATACTTACCAAAAGCTGAGAGTTTTTGGGATATGGTAGGACAATTTAAAGTAAACTAATGTAAAATATTTGCTTAAATATTTGGTGTTATAGGTTTTATTTACTGATGAAAGTAAATTTAACTTACATTGTTCTGATGGCAGAAGCTACATACGTGTGGAGAAAACCGAACACAGAATTTGGACTTAAAAATACACGGACCTCAGTAAAGCACGAAGGTAGTTGTGTGATGGTTTGGGGCTGTATATCCAGTGCAGGAGTGGGAAACTTAACATTCGTTGAAGGAAACATTAATAGATTTTCGGATCTTGAAATTGGGTATCGAAAGAAATTTTGCTTTTTACCTCGATCCCAAGCACACTTCCGATGTTGCGAAGGAGTGGTTAATTCATAACTGTCCTAAATTATTGCAACAACCTCCACAATCACCATACTTAAATGTCATTGAGCATGTATGGGAAGAATTGGCTAGACGTGTATACAAAAACCGATTTAGCTCAATCAATGACCAGAAAACAGCAATAATGGCAGAGTGGCTAAAAATCCAGCCAGATTTTTGCAAGAAATTAGTGGAATCTATGCCACGACGTCTCCAAGCCGTTTTAACCGCAAAAAGTTATGCTCCTAAATATTAATTAAAAGAAAATAAATCCAAATACAAACAAAAATTTAAAGGGTGTCCCATTTGGCATTTGACATTCAAATCGTATGTGTGCATGTTTTTTTTTGGCTTAGTTGCGATGAATTTGGGCGAGGGTTACCAATTTTACGATAAATTAGTAGTTAATATGAGTTTAAAATATGTTGCTGACTTTTTATTACAAAAATTTATCGTTTTCACTCAAATTGGAGGCCCTTTTCGTAGCACAGTGCCGTGTCCCATTTTGCGTTTGATCCACTGTACATGAATTACACCAAATCGTTCTTTTTTCTATTAATGTTATTTTGCATAATTCTATAATAGAACTATTACAGACGTGTTACATTTTTTGACACATTACAATTTACGAATCAAACCTTCGTGAAATTCGGAATCCTCGGGATTGTCTCGGGATTTTGTTTTCAGATCTCATAAATCCTGGGATCAATAAAATGCCCAAAATTGACTTCCCCAATGTACACCACTGATGCCGGGATTTATCTCGGGATTTTGTTTTCAGATCTCAAAAATCCCGGGATCAATAAAATGCCCAAAATTGACATCCCCAATGTACACCACTGATGCCGCTGAAGGACAGTCGGCATTCGTTAACCAGTTTAATGGAATTCAAAACATAACAAATGAATTACTAACAGATGACCGATAAGTATGTATCTTAGCACAACAAAGCTTATCGATAACAGTCACCAGTTAATTAATTGAAAAGGTCATAAAAATGTGCTCCAGCTGTGCTTCTCATCCCAATTCAAAGTTTTCGTTACTCAACCGAATAAATATTGAACCAGTTTAATGGGTCAAACGTGCAATAGCTTTGTGTATTAACGAGTTCCAGTTCAACACACATACCGTGTATGCGTTCATCATTACACTTACATACACATACACACATGTATGCAAGTGTGTGAGAGTAACTATTGCAATGTTGTAACCCAATTTGGACCACAACTTTCTTCGGTGCCCTCTACCTAACCCCTGACATGCAATTTCATCTTGATTGGTTAGTGGTCGTAAAGCGCTCAGCTGGTCGACTTGCTGTTGCTTTGTACCGCCTAACTATTTTCCTATTTTGAGTTTGAGGAGCTTTGACCTGGTAACAGCTTCATAAATCTATGTTGTAAACAACTTTATTTGCCGCCAAACGAACACCGCGCGTGTCTGTTCCTCATAACTATATATAAACAAATATGTATGTATGTATGTGCATAGAAATGTTCATATTTAGGTATGCACAGTCCACTGCATCATAAAAAATCGATATTCAATTGACTTTTCACCAACTATTGACTGTTGCTTATCGCCGCTGCCTGCTGTCTGCTGTCTACTCATGCTGATCATTGGCAGTTAAACTGCTGCTTCAGTGATGACTCTTGGTGATAAACATGCATACTTTTGAATAATGAAACGTTGACAGCTGTGGGCCGAAATTCCCTGCCGATTTGTGGAAGGCGGCTCGAGTCGCTAATATCATTTCTACTATCCTAAGCCGCCAATTTACTGACTTATAGCCAGCATAACAAGCACAAGACAACTCAGCAGTCTAAGTAGCTCTATATGAATAAACGTATTTATTTTACTACCACACGACATCATCGAAAAATTCATTTATTTATGTGTTAATCAAAAAACGCTATCACTGATGCGTTTTAATACTTGTCAATAAAGTTTATAAAGCAATGAATTTCAATTCTCACTAATATTTCCACTTAAATCAAACAATCGAGATTAGCTGCTGTACGCTTGCCGATGATCCTCTTGAATTGACGATTTGTAGTGTGCATAATTTTGTAAGCTCTTAATTTATCTATCAACTGCAGACACTTAATGGATATTGCCAATTTCATACTGTCAGCCGTTGATTAAAAAATTTATATGTTTTCGACGTTTACATTAATGCAGACAAATGCATGTTTAAAACATTAACCTCAAAATGTGAGTTAGCAAATAATAAAAAAATGTATTGCGGCGAGTAGAAGATACGGAAAAGTAAGCGGGAGGAGATGTTACTATTAAGCAAAATGCTTTATAAATTTTTGATAACTATCAACGTCACTACCTGTGCATTTTTATCCGTTTATAATTAGGGTTTCTAGCGTCACTAGACAGATTCTAATATCCAAGAAATATGATCGAACGTACCAAAAAAGTTCACTAGCTGCACACAAATTAAATTCATTGCATTGTTTATATCTACTCCGATGCCACATTAAATACGCTTTGCTGACTTACTTACAGCCCTATTCCCGTGCCTATAAAAAAAAAGCTTGTGACGTAACTATTGAATTAACTACTGCGCCTAAACCTGTGCTGAAAAATCCCTCTACAGGCAGTAAGTCTCATTGATGCTATTATGTATGACCCAAGGATGCATTTTAACGTTAAATTTAACCGTTCCGAAATGTGTTCTCTTGTTTCGGTTGAAACATTTCAAAATATTATCGTTAAAGCAATTATCATAATAAATTGCATTACGTTTTTAACCGAAACGAAATGCTGGCGTTAATGTTAAAACGTTAAGAAAAACGCTGGAGATTCACTCGTCGCAAACAGAAGCGCAAACAGGCGCAAACAGAAGCGCTGCATACTTTTAGGCACATTAAAATTAACGAAAACGGAAATTGTATAACGTTGCAACATTAACGATTTAATTTCGTTTTGATAACATGGCACCGAAACGCAACAAACTCATTTCGTTAAGTTAATTTTGCTCGTTGACAAAACAAAATGGTATCGTTTCGTTTGTTGAGCAGCTTGTGACGTGACTATTGCTGAAAAAGCCATCTACAGGCAGTAAGTCTCATTGATGCTATTATGTATGACTTATGAAAAGAATAAAGCAATTGAAAGGGGAATATTCGGGTGGTCGTTATTCCGTTTTAATAAAAACACTTTTGTCAGGATAAATAATCCCTTTCATTGTTTATTTTGTGTATTGATTTGAGAATATTTTCGAAGGAACAAATCAAGTAATAAAGTTAATGTATTTCAAGTTTAAACGTTAATTTAACTCCGACAGACTGGACGATCTGACTTACTCAACCGACGTTGCTCAACAATTGTCGGGAACGATGACAATGGCTGCCTCTTCGTGTTGGTTGCTTTATTGTGCCGGTATAAGGTGGTGCTTATACTTAAATGTTATAAAGTTATATTTATTCGTGGTTTACACAATGCATTATAGCTTTAGACAGAGTAGTGGTCATGTGATGAATTTTGGCTTAGGAATAGCATGGTTAGTTTGGCGAATGAAACTATAAGCAAATAGCACAAGTCGTTGCATACTTGTCGGAACAGTTTTCGGTGCGAAAATTGCTGCGATATTACCATCTTCATACAGAATCGGTAATGCTTGCGATGCCTCTGCCATCAATATCTAGAAGCAGTGATTTTGCAATAACAATTTAACAATTATTAAAGTAAGCTATGAACGTGTTTTCACACATGTTGCAAATGTCTGCGCTCATCGCTTATTTGTCTCTGAAAACTTAAAACATGCTTGTCGTTAACATTTTGCAGCATGTCAAATACTTTATTACTACCACCAACGCTCTACGCATGCGCAATTTCTGGTTTACTAAGTATTGTTGTGTTGTCTGCCAAATAGTTTCGGCAACAATGTTGCGTCTTCATTTCATAATCAATATAAGAAAATATGTAAATAGGTATTTTGCTGTCGCATTTACTTAATTTATAAGACATCGACAACGTGCGGCAAGTGTCTGCAACATCGCAACATTGACGCCAATCATACATAAATAAATTGTTGATTGCAGAAGTGAAGGCGTCAGGTATTAAAGGTTAATAAATTTTGATTTATCTATACTTGTATAGTATGTACAAAAAATACCAAACCAAAACCACTCAGTTGAGACTTTTTACTTAGTATGACTTTTCCTAAGCCTATTAAGTCGATATGAGTAGTCTCAACCATTGAGTTTACACGTAAATTAGAGATTTACTATAATGCTCTCACGCTTATGCTATATATAGTTTTAAAAATGAATATATTCTGAACAATAACCTGCGTGAATTATTTTAGCGTTAAATTGGGTCTGCTTTCGCAACTTTCCTGCGCTTTCTACTTAAATAACGCTGAGATTGTGTGAAAATCAAATACATACCTACATTCAACTTTCAATATCGACTGCGATTTTGCTCAATTCAGCGTGAACTTTTCTAACATTCCATCAGCATACTCATTTACCACAATACCCATCTTCATTCCGTCACTTTTTACTGTCGTTTTTTTTTTCAAGTTTACTTTTTTATTCTGCATACGCCAACAATTGCATTGCATTAACACCAACTAACAACAACCACAACTAGCTAAAATTCAAACTATTTGTGTGTGTCCACTTTAATTGTGTTTGCGCATATCTTTGTTATTATACCAGGTGTTTGTTATTGCTGTTGGCATTCGTTGAAGCAATTCGTTACGGAATTATAGATTTGTGGGAAAGTAACTTTTCATCATCAACAACATATCAACACAAACTTATGCCGGCAGATCGGCTTCAGTTGCAGCTGCTTCATCTTCTTCTTCGATATTGAACTCAAGCTCTACTCCTGTTCGAGTGTGTGTTCCGCTATTAGAATGCATTTAATGGCATTTGCATTAAATTCAAATAAAATGTTTACTTTGTTATCATAAAGAGATTTTTATTGTGTATTTCTGCTTTTGTTGCTTGTGTCTTTAAGCCTTTTAAAGATTACTTAATTGCTTGAACAATAACAAAAAAAACATCAACTTGGTTCTGTTTAGGTGGAGTTATTATTAAGAATGTTTTTTTTAATAATCTTAAAAGGTGTTTTATATTGTTATAGTTGCACAAAATTGGTGCATTGTTAGCTGAAGTTGCTTTCAGAATTTTTACGAAATATTAAGAGCTTAGCCTGCGATTTTAAGTAAATTTTTAAGTAGAAGTGATTGCGTTGTCACCACTTATTATTCATATGACCGAATTTTAACTTCTTCAAATTCAAGATTGCCGTTTTTTCAGTTGACGGTCATTAAAATACTAATCGGATTTGAAATCTAGCTTTAAAAGTTAATGAAAAACTGAATACCTACCATTTTTATTAGATTTTTGATAAAATTTAAATTTTCAAAAAAGTTTAAATGTGAAAGTTGAAAGCAAGAATAAAAACTAAAACTTCTGTTTGGCATAAATTTGACTATCATACATTAATATATTCAAGATATTTTAAGTCTGATTAATAAAAGACTGGTGCTACCTTTGTGCTTAAAAGCTGCACATACTCGTATACATAGAAAGTTTCCCCAAAAGCTCCCGTTTTTTTTTCAATTTTCGTATTTTATCACAACAATTTATATATCTGTTCCCATAAAATTTGTCAATGAACTTTAAGCAGAGCGCAGCAAGTTTTATTTGACTGATAACGAATTGTACTCAATGCAAAGGTAGAATTTTCCTTAAATAAATATTTCGTTCATATCAACGAACACACAACTCAAATAACAAGACGCCCTGCTAACAGTGGAAACAATCCAATAACCTGACACATTATCTCACTGCGCGTTTACTTCAAATAGCTAACTGTTTGACAAAAACCCAACAGCTTTTAAAGCCGCCTTCCACAGCTACATGCAAGCAACAGAAATTTAACAAATTATTTACCAAAGAATCAATTCATTCAGTCACCTCGAGAATTATCGGCATTCCAAACTTAAAAATCCTATGCGGAAGTGGCAAAAATAATGCCCCCCTCGTGTCCGTACACACTTAAAATTTAAAAATTTTTGTAGTTTCTAGGAAATTAATCTACTCAAACTATTATTTAACCACTCGAAAGTTGGTTGGCGGTGCAATGGCCAGCTGGTGACCGTCTTCTTCTTACACATTTTTCATACATACTTTATTGGTTTTTTGTTTGAAATACAAACGCACATATTTACTTCAAGGTACATACGCACTGAACTCTAAATAAACAAACAAATATAAATAAAAACCGAAACAAACAAAAAAAAATATACCTTTAAAGAATTTACACCGAATGCCTGTGAGCAGTGAAAAATCAACGAAACACTTAAAAATATTGTGTAAATATTTGTAAGTTCAAGGAAAACAAAAAAATTCGAAAATCTACCAGTGTGTTCAAGAATGCACAAAACACATAAAAAAAGTGTGTGCGAGTAATTCGGTGCTCCCCCAAGTTGAAACAAAATCAATCAATGACCGGCGTAGCCGTGAGGTGTTGCTTTAACTGCCAGCTGCAGCGCCCTTGAGCATCGCATTAGGCCGTCTTAATGTAAATGCATTCGATGTAGTGTGAAGAAGTAAATGAGTAAATGTACTATGTTAAATACTCGTACGAGTATCTGTGGATTATTAACTTTTCGCCGCATCACAAAAAAGTTGCGCAAGTAGCGAGTAAGAAAATTGAAGACGACTTTGTATAGCCACGAGCAGCTAGAGTGTGAGATTTTCACGTTCGACTAGGAATTCTCATTACACTATGAATTTCTTAAGCAAACTATTTGTTAATACTTAAACTTTTGAAACTGCTGCCGGATTTAAATGCAGTTAATTGAGGATTGAACGCCCTTGAATAAAACTTTGCAGCGGCTGCCAAGATTTTAATGAATTCACTTGTGGCTTCCACGTCCTTGAATGTGAAAATATATGTTCGCACAGTTAGATATGTTGGTCCCTAAATATTTGATTTAAAAAAAAACTTTAAATTCTCCAATATTCTTTAGAAACAAAATATCTGGTTTCTGTGTCAGCAATGCCTCAGTTTTCCTGCGCCTTATTCTCACCCAAACTCCATTTAGTGAATTCCAGACAATTCAAAAGAACTTTACTTTTTGCCGATTTGTATCACTTTTCCCCTGGAATTTCAACGAAACAAGCTACTAAATATTTTCGTAGAAATATATATAGAGTAGTACGGTTTCCAGTTCAATAAATTCTTAGTTTATCAGCCCAATCACTGATTCCGAATTAACTCCCGTCGTGACGAAATCTCCCGTCACGAATTCGGAAAAAATGCTATCAGCAATTCCGACGTTTTCTTAGTTAGTGCTGCCACGGTTACGCTAAGTTCGAATGAGTGCTACCAAATTTTTTCAAGAAATTAAGCTGTTTTTTGTTTACTTTTTTGAAAGCAGTTGAAAGGAAATTTACATTTGTTCCTCCATAGGCAAAGTTCACAACAATTATTTAAATACATAAAATTAAATCGGTTCCTTTGTGGTAGCAGTTTCACTAATAGAGCAAGCGCGAAGCCCAAAATAGACGTTTCCAACCCGCAAATTCTTATCACCGTTTCCTTTAATTATTGAATGTGGGCATGTGGTTGCTTTCTCTTCTTGTTGCTCTGGGCTCTGTTTTGTTTAGAGAAAGCTTCTGTTGTACATAGCTTTAATGGTCTAACCAAACCTGTAAAATAAAGAGAATAACAAAAACAAAATGTCCTTTTACTTTTTTATTTATTTATTTACGTTTTTGAATTCAATTCCTTACAGACTACCAATTAATGTAGCTTAAAATGCATATTACATATAAATCTTATTCACTATAAGACAGAGTTTAAAAAATTCAAAAAAACAGCCCTAGATAGGGAAAAATCAAGATCAGCATTATTATTAATGGAATTTAATTCACGTGTAGCGCGAGTAATGGGCGCACTACTGGCATACTTAGTTTTAAAATTGTCCACATAAAACAGGTAGAAATTTCGAAGAGAACGCTGGGGTACATTAAATCGAATCCTTTCCAATAAGCAAGGGCAATCAATGACTCTAGTTATGATATTATGAACAAAGGAAAGGCTGTGTATATACCTATGACTTTTTAACGACTTGAGTCTTATGTATAAGCATGAGACGTGCAAACGTTTTTGCCTTCTTACTTTTTCCAGATTGTCGCTGTGGAACTTCCACATTGTGTTATCTTATAGTTATTCTAACTTGGTACTTTATACTTTAATGATTCAGCTATTTCTTTAAAATAATATTGACATTTTTCTTATATTTTGTAATTCGAAACATTCAATTGAAATAAACAGCACTTCCTACTATATATATTTAATAAGCTGAGTTCGAAAGTCGTATCCTTAACTGGAGGCCCAAGGCTGCCACATAACTATGCTCATTTACTTTAGGAGTTTTTGGAAAACCTTGAGCAATGTCTGCCGGCTCCTCCATCATATTCATCTAACTCGGGTTAAGGGAATGGGTTTGTACTATTGAGAAACAGATTTAACTTACATTTTTAATTTCTTCTGTGAAAATAATCGATTTAGTTTCTAGTTCACTTGCATTTTTTGTTCTTTTTAATTATTATTTTCACATCTCCCGATAAAGAAAAGCACTCGTAGATTATTCTCACGAATAAATGTCAAAATTGCGTTTCACTCGGAATCCGGAATCCGTGATGGTAATCTCCTGAATTTTGAAAGTTCGTAAGAATTTCGTGATGATAGGCCTGTATGTCTTGAAACTAGCAGCTGCTAAGAGGGATTTTTGATTTGAAAAGATAGCAATCTCAATGACAAATTTTCTTTCCAAAGTTAAGCATTAGTGCAAGCATATTTAAAAAATTACAATTTTTTTTGAAACAAATTTAGCTGCAGGAAAGAAAGTCCATTAAATATTTATGTATTTTTTTGCGGTTTGAGTAGTAACAAATAACATAAATGTATGAGTCCCTTTCCACGTTATTATTTGGAACGAGTGAATCTTACTCACTCTAGCCAATCAAAAAATTAACTTGAGCAAAAGAGAAAGCATGCGCCTGGAGATTCACTCGTTGCTAATAATAACGTGTGCTATCTTCTTATACATTTATGTTCTTTGGTAGTAATTAGCAATAAAAATCAATTAATACTCGTAAATTGTTAACTACTTAAATAATTGTATATGTATGTATCTAATCAGCTATGAGTCAAATAGAAAAATTGTATGCTACCGAAGAAGATTGCCGTTAAATTTTCCTTACAGTCATCGACTGATACTCGACGTGTACGGTTGTGCTTATAGTGCTCAGAGTGACTTCCTACGTTCTTCTCTCACCTATTTTCGAGTGTTATTCGCAAAGCGCAAAAGAAACTTTGTTTCTTTTCTTTTTTTTCTCATAAGACAGTGATATTTGTTATACATACATAGTTAACGATTGATAACAAGGATGCCCCCTGGGGGATCCTCGCTTGGGGATAACAGGTTTGCCCTGTTAGCCCCAAGCCCTAAAGCTAAAAGGAAAAAACCTAGCTTAATTAAAGATTTTCCTACGCTACCGACAGTCAAAAAAGAAAATCCAAAATACCTGGTGGTAAGTGCAATAAATGCTGAAAAACCCCTTAATAAATACTCGTGCTTTGCTGTGCACAAAGCCCTCAAAAACGTCAGCTCAGAAATTATGAATATTTCTGAACTGAGGGATGGCAAATTACTACTATTAGTAAAAAGCAACCACATTGCCCAAAAATTTCTAGCCACAAAAACTTTGTACGGAGTATGTGATGTAAAAATAGAATTACACAACAACCTTAATTACTCTAAAGGTACAATTTTCGCACCATGTCTAAATGAAGTGTCAGAAAACGAGATCGTAGAAAATTTGAAAGAACAGGGTGTCGTATCAATTTTTAAATTTCCAAAATATGTCAATAATCATCCAGTCCCAAGTGGAGTTGTGCTTCTCACGTTTGACATGTATCATTTACCAGAAAAAGTTGATATTTCATGGTACACCACTAAGGTAAGACCGTACTATGCCAACCCAATGAGATGCAAAAGCTGTCAGCTTCTCGGTCACACGACAAAGCGATGCAATAAAGCCCCTGTATGCGACACATGTGCCCTCCCACCTCACACTTCGTTGCCTTGCTCTCGTTCTTTCTGTATTAATTGTTCTGGTAGTCACTCGGCTTCTAGCAAATCATGTCCCAAATTTGTACAAATGAAAGAAATAATAAAAATAAAAACAGATAACAAATGCTCCATGCGTGAGGCAATAAGAATTCAAAAAATGCAAATACCTACCACCTTCAATGAGAGTTCCACTCCATATGCTGATATAGCAAAAAATAATAGCAACAATATACAAGTACAAGAAAACAACAATGCTACACAACTTACTTCTGCCGAAAAAACCGGTTCTAATTACAAAAACAACATCAATACCCCAAATAACGAAACAACAGAAAATGAAACAAAAGAAAACAAAATCACTTCACATATATCAAACACAACAACTACTACATCAGTCGATGACTCATCAACACACAATATGATTTCCTTCTTGCTTTCCCATCTCTCTTCCCCTGCATTAATGCAGCCCCTCTTCCCACCTCTCGCAAACCCACAAATACCATAGTAAATGATGCGAATTTTGCAATGGAATATGAACGGTCTTTTGAATAATTATCCAGACTTAAACATACTAATCAATGAATTTTCGCCAGAAATTATATCCATACAAGAAACACATCTCCCATTTAATAAAAAGCTACACGCACCTAATAAATACGATAGTTATTTTTATAATAGCAGCCAGAACACTTCCTGCAAGCAAGGGATTGCTGTATTCATTAAGAAGAGCCTAACCCACAAAGAAATACCAGTTTCCTCCAATATCTCGTGTTTAGCAATAGAAGTAGACATTGGCTTCAAAATTACAATCATTAACTGCTACATACCCCCACATCAAAGCTTTAACGTTCGAGATATATCTAATGTTCTCAATTATTTTGCTACCCCCATCATCATTATGGGCGATCTCAATGCCTGGAGCCCATTGTGGGGTTCCACGGCTGCAAATAAAAGAGGAGAAATAATAGAAGATATAATTTTATCTCATGACCTTGTCGTTCTTAACGACGGCTCACCCACACACTTTTCGACACATGGAACATTTACCCATCCCGATGTTATTCTAGCTTCTGCTACTCTATCTCCCAAACTTACCTCCCATACCCTCGATGATCTCCACAACAGCGACCACTTCCCCATCATCACTTCCCTTTCCACTCCCAAGTCCTACAACGTGAAGCCCAGGTCGAAGTTCTTGACAGAAAAGGCAGACTGGCCAACTTTTTGCTCGCTTGCCATATCTCTCTCCAACAATAAACCACTCTGTAATAATATAAATGCCGAAACTACTGCAATAAAATCAATTATCCGTTCTGCCGCTCATTTGACTATTCCCCAATCTAGCACTAAAAAATTTTCAGCGAAATTGCCCTATTGGTCAAACTTACTCGCTATCCTTAGAAATAATAAAAAACGCTTGTGGACGAAATTCAAACGGAATAGAACCGATAACAATCTTATAGAATATAAAAAAGCCAACGCTGTGTTTAGGAAGGAGCTAAAGTCGGCCAAAAGAATATCACTGGAAAATAGTACATCTAACATAAACCCATCCTCGAGCCCCAAAAAAATTTGGTCGGATATAAAAGCTCTTACAGGGTGTAGTAAACGATTTGGTATATCGCATATTCACACAGACCAAGGGCCTTTATACTCACCCCAAGATATCGCAGAAAAATTTGCACAAACATGGTCATCTCTTTCCGAAAATTCCTTTTTCCACACCAGTTTTAACTCACTAAAAAATCAAGTCATTACTGAACCCTATATTAACCCTTCACCCTCCCTAACAGCTCTCTCGATTGAGGCCGATATTACCACAAGCGAATATGACATCACGATTTCAGCACTAACAGGAAAAACACCAGGCGCTGACAAAATATCCTACCCCATCCTAAAAAACATCCCTAACTCCCTTAAAAGTAGACTCGTTAACCTCTACAACAAAATTTTTAACTCTGGAATATATCCCCAACAGTGGAAAACAGCCACAATCATACCCGTCCCAAAGCCTAACAAACCCAACACCTACATAGAAAATTACAGACCCATATCCCTCCTCCCCTGCATGTCCAAAGTTTTAGAAAAAATAATTTCTACACGAATCATGTGGTATGCTAGAGCTGATGACCTTATAAGCCCTAACCAATTTGGCTTTCAAAAAGGATTAGGAGTTATTGATCCACTTCTATTCTTCGAGCACTTTGCCTCTACGGCCTTAGCAACCCGAAACCATGTTTCTATATTAAGCTTGGACTTTGAGAAGGCTTTCGATAGGGTTGGAGCACATATAGTGCTCAACGAACTCAAGCGTTGGAAAATTGGCACCAAAATTTACAATATTGTAAAATCATTTTTATGTAATCGCAAGTTTGTTGTCTGCGCCAACAGACATCAATCTCAAATATATAATCTCTACAACGGCATACCCCAAGGTTCCCCCCTCTCCGTAACTCTTTTCATCATAGCGTTTAACAAAGTTAGTTCTATAATTTCCTCAAATCCAAGGGTCGAACATTTCGCTTATGCAGACGATGTCGTAATTTTCACAAAAATCAAAGATCTGCAACAAGTTAAGCATATATTTTAAAAAATTCTAAATGATATTAATAAATGGTCAGAAAAGGCTGGTGCCAATATTTCAGCAAGCAAACCCTCCAGCTTTCATATCTGCAGAAAGCACAATTGCTCCTATCCCTCCCTTTACATGTTTAACATCCAAATCCCCCACACTAATACTTTAAAAATACTAGGCTTAATATTTGATAAGAATTTGTCATACAAAGAGCATTGTAAGTCTGTTAGATTAAGCTTATTATCTAGACTTAATATCATAAAATTTTTGTCTTCTAAATATAGCTTATGTAATTCAAACACACTTGTTAATGTAACAAAAGCTTTATTGTTATCTAAGATTGACCATGGACTGTCGATATACGGGCACTGTGCTAAAACCCATATGAAACTTATTTTTCCACCATACCACGCGGCAGCCAGAAGGAGTATTCGAGCCTTCCCTACTTCGCCAATAAAAGCCATTTTACCGGAAGCCGGACTACCAAATATTGCGCAAAGAATCGCACGTAACACGATGGTGCTCATTCCAAAGCTATTTCAGGCCAGAAACAAATTGCTGCTTACACAGGTTAGAACAGCTTTAAAATACACTAATGTAAGCTGTAAGCCATCTACGATATCACGTTGCCTATCTATCGCGAAACAACTTAACATCGTCGCAACTCCATCTTTGGTTGAAACAGCAATATCCCCATCCTACTCTTCACTTACAACATCACTTATTACCACTTCACAACAACACCACAAACAGTCTACAAGCAACAACGAATATCAACAACTACATAACAAAGCCTTAGAGCATTACAACAATACTTGGGAAGTTGTGTATACAGACGGATCTAAATCCGACACAGGTACTGCGTTTGCTGTGACAAATAAGCTGGGTTCCACCATTGCTGTATATTCTCTGCCACCGTACTGCTCGGTATTCACAGCCGAAGCAGCTGCAATACTTGAAGCGGTACTATTTGCCTCCCGCAATGGAAAGAAAACGGTCATTTGCACCGATAGCAAATCCGCCATCGATGCTATCTTTAACCAATCAAATTGCATACCAATGATCCAAAAAATCCGTAACATTATTACGCAGTATAGCAATAAAATCAAAATGATGTGGGTACCTGCCCACATAGGGATCCGTGGAAATGAAACTGCAGATAGAAGAGCGAAGGCAGCCTGTTGCGAGCCTCTGTATATATCTGAACACTTCACCGACAAAGATATACGTAAGCTGGTAAAACAATCTATTAGTATCACCTTTTCAAGTGAGTGGAGAGATTACAACCACCATTACAAAGACTGTAACCCTACTGGATCGAAACCATATTACAGCACTAGCTGTCCTACTAGGAATATAGCAACATTTACCCGCCTGCGAATTGGTCACACACTTGCAACACACGCACACCTCTTGAATGGCACTACCAAACCAAACTGCCCGCGGTGTGGATCTTCCGATTTTAACGTTATGCACATCCTCGACAACTGCCCAGACATGCAACAGATACGACTTTCTTTGTTCAATAACACTAAACCATCTGACTATCTCAAAATAACAAATGACCGTAGTATTAACCTAATTGCAAAATTTGTAGCACTCTCTAAATTAAATATATAATAATACATAAGTATAACCACTATCTTTAAGATCCTAAAAATAGATATTCTAAAAGTTGAATATACAGTATATACCATTATTGTTTTCTTCTTCAAACGATCATGTTCTCATATATTGTCATAACCACCTAGAATTCAATGTATACTTAAGCCGAAGGCCCTGGCAGCCAGTGCTTTAGCTCCTAAGTGAGGTAATTATTTATAATTGTCTTTCTTTTAAATAAATAAATAAAATAAAATTTTCCTTATTTTTATGCAATTGCTTGGAAGATGAAAACGCCAAAATCATTATTGTAATGCTAAATAGGCATGTATGTATTTTTATATGTACATATGTATGTACATGCATTACGAAAGTTCCGGGTCAAGTGATAAAAAATCCTCAAAAAAGTCAATAAAAGCGATGAGCAAAGATAAAAAATAAAAAAGGATGTTAAAATATTTATTAACATTTACTAGTAAAAGACAAAGACGGAAGAAAGAAAGCATAAAAGTGAAGGGAAAATATATTCAATGGTGCAAAGTTTGCAAATATATAGTTAAAATTTTACAGACGGACATTTAAGCTTTAGAAAAATTTGGAATGAAAATAAGTCGCCGACAACCAGAAAGCAGAGAGAAGCATCCCTGAACAAAAATGTGCGACAAATCTCTAAAGAGAGTATTGCGGGACTAGTCTCTATCGGATGCAACGGGCCATTAATTAGTCGCAGCAAGCCTCAAACGGGTATAATTGTAAATTAGTATTGTATTCATCGCTTTCGTACTTAGACAACGAATCTGCAAGCGCGTCGTTGGGTATAAAAAGAGGTAACTAGCCTCTTCATTGGACATTTTCGAACAAAATGGAACAGTTCATTCCATATAATGAGATCAGAAGTTTTAATAGACGCATGCAACTATTCCTGGACTCATCCTAGACTAATCGTTTTTTTGCAGGGTTTAAAGGAAGTTATTAAGTTATACATCATACATATGTACATATGTATGGTACGTATAAATTACTTATCATTGTCATCGACTACACATACGAGTAGGTCTGTACAATTAATTCTAATGGTTGGAGAACAAGTTGAAGTGTATGTAAATGACAACAATAACATGCAACAAACAGCAACCGATGTGGAAAGTTCGAAATTTCTTGAAACTCAACATCACAAAAGTCCCTTCCTATTCACAACAACTATCAACAATTTGAATGCGCTTGTAAACATTGCCGCAGCAATAAATATCTTGAAACAAAAACAAAATTAAAAAAAAGCCACTCATCAACATTTGTAAGTAAACAATGCGATGCAACTTCGTTCTACTCATACACTGAGTACTTACATATGTACATACAAACCTCAGCGCCAACGTCAACGTACAACAATCGATCGATAAGCAATCAAACATATGTGCCACTTCACCATGGCAATGGAATGAGATGATTCTCAACAAACGAATCTTGAATGTCATCAATGGCTGACTAGCTGCCTGGCTGCCAAACATCGACTGCATTCTTATGCAGATTTCACACGCATACACAATGGGAAAATCCAAAATGGTACAAATACCAAAATGTGTTAATATTCGTAATATAAAGTAACAAATGCAACAACAAAAGATTTCAACAAAGAAACGAATATCTGAACGCAAGACTCAAGGCAATGTTTCCATGTACAGTGGTGAGAAATATTTTTTTGACTTGAAATAAATAAGAGGTCTGAACAGAATTTGAAAGAACTGTCGTTCTACCGTCGCATGAAATTACAAAATTAGCTCACGAATTCCAGAAAATTTTTAAGCCATTTTATTTACAAAAGAAAAGTTATTTATTATAGACACGAGTAGTATCTTGTAGTGATCGCTTTTCTTCAGGCCTTTTTGAAGAAGCTTGCAGTCGCTCTTCTCCAGTCCTTTACTGATGATGGCGCTTAACAACTTCATATCTGACAGCTTTTTACTTCCGTTTTTTATACAAATACCTCGTTGAGCTCGTGTTTGAATAGTTCCGCTAGGTGGCGCAGTTTATATTTATAGAGCATTTGTGATGAGACTGCAGATTCAAGTTTCAAAGCAAGTATTTTTTTGTGAATGAATATATAAAAAAAGCACATTAAAGCACGTTTTTCTCACCAGTGTACCAAGTAACATCTTGCAAGCCCTCTTCTAAGGTGTATGCGACACAGTAGTATAATGAGACCGCCTAGTAGCCGAGAGGTGGGTTGCCATGAAATGCGAGTGGTGATGTAGTGACGACATCTGCCAGTTTTACGCCTCTAACCACGCCACAGACAGGCAAACAGACAGGCAGACAGACAATGCACTATCACACATGAACCCCAAACTTGGTCATTCACTCAACCTGTTGTTGAGCGGTTGAACGGTTGGTGTACATACATATGTATGTATGTTTTCATGTGTAACTCTTAAGAGCACACATCACATCGTATCGCTAATGTTGTTGTTCTTACGCGCAGAGTGGCGCTGATGATGATGCATATCAAGCGAGCCTGTTAAGATAAAAATTAGTGAATAAATTTATTGTTAATTGCTATTTCATCTGGACAAGCGAGGCGATTGAGATACGCGCTGCGGCCGAAACCTGTCACATATTTGGAAAAAAAAAGAAGAAATCATAAACCGTGCAACGCAGTGGAAGCGACTTGAGACTTTGAAACTTTTCTATCTGTTGCTACTTTATAGTTTTATTTATCTGCAGCTCCAGCTGCTGTCGCTCTTTTGTTGGCTGCTGTGGTTTATACAGCAATAAACTAATAGAAAGATGTGCAGACAAATAATAATACATATGCACTTTTATTTAGTTATTCTAAGAAATGCATTTTCTCATAATAGCACAAACAAAAAGTTTTGCTAAAAATTTCTTCAGTTTCTACGGCAAATGTTAATTTCACTTAGATAACTTCAATTTCTTTCGAGATCTAATTTTCGCCCTTTCATTCAAAATTGTATTACACTTCAAATAAACAATGAACAGAATAGCTGTATCAACAAACTTTGAACTGAGCGTAAGATTGTGATTAATACGATTTCGTTCAAAAACAAGCAACCTTTCATTTGTGTACTATTTAAGTACCGACAAATGATTCACTTGGAATGCAGTTTCTCAACTCCGCAGCGCAGCTAACATGCTTACTTTCCAAATATTCACGTGCTAATGAAAAATTAAAAATAAAAACCAGCACTTTTCACGGTACACTTTTCCAAGTAATGCTCTTCGCGCCACATTTGCTTTGAACGTGACTTTTTAGTAATTGTCGGAGTTTGTCAAAAAACAAAAAAAAAGTTAAGAACAATTCAGTTTCATATGAAACAATTCAATAAATGGTATACTTTTTTTTAACTGCTTAAAAATGCTTATGATTTGGTTAATGCATAAAAGCCAAAGAGTTTTATCAAAGCATTCGCGATTGTTAAATGTTGTTGACGTGAGAATTCGCGAACGCTCACAGCCATATGCTCAGCACTTTCCACCAGCTGCCTTTGGTTCGGTGCAGGCACGCACGCATTTAACGCATCTAGGCATGCACGCACTCAGCTGTTGTCTGCTGTCAATGACAGCTCGTTTGGCATTGACAGTTAGACGCGGCGGCAGCAACAACAGAAGCAACGCCTCTACAACCGCAGCAGCAACAGCGACTGTAATGCAATAAATAAAAAATTACTGTTTGTTGTGCGACAAATAGTTAAACCACACGCTAAGTTGGTGGAAATAAGGTGTAGACGGTGGCGCCGTGAGGGAGTACAAAGAAAGAAAAACCTGCAAAAAGGAAATTTCAAAACTAGACTTAGCGATGTGAAGTAAATAAATACTCGTATTTATGTTTGGAAAACCACCACGATGATGACGACGCGCTTACAAACACCAACTCATCTTCCTTTACACAACTCGAGTGCGGTCGAACGGAAGTCTCCACCACCCTACTTTCCAACTCAATCAGCAATCACCGACTGTTAAGTGCATGATTAAAGCATCGTGCATGTTTTTCTTTATTATTATTTGTGTGGTAGCGGCTTGCTTGACATGCCTTTAAGTCAAATTGACAGTTGACATGCAAATGCAACAAATCAATGCGCAGAATAAATGGTGAACAATGACAAATAACTATTCATTAAGGAAACTTGTATGTACTAACAGATGTGTGTGCATATGTGTGCGTATGTGTGTTGGTGTGCGTGTGCATTACTAAATCTAAATGGATTTGTATTATGCAGCTAATTCGAATTAATTGTCTTAATTGAATGTGTTTTAAACATGATTAAGTGCATATGTATGTACCTACTACTTCTCTTGATATATTTCATTTATTACATACATATGTACGTGCTTGCTCCATTGATCTAAAGGAAACAAGTTTTGAGGACAGAATTACTAGATGATAAAATAATATTGCTGCGATCATTTGGTTAAACCCGAAACTCTTTTAGAAGGCCGTTTAATTGTATTAGCTTCGAGCTTAAATCAACCGGGTTTAGGTTCTTGTGATCCGGATCATGCACGCTGTCATAAACTAGAAAAAAGAGGCATCAACTCACTTTACAAACCCTAAGTTTTTTGCAGCGTAGAGATGTGAAATTGTTTGCATCGACTAGAGAAGAGGTAGAGAAGAGTAAGGCCTTCTGAAATTGTACTGAAATAATAGTCTATCAGATCTGGGGTATTTCAAAGCGCTTTAAGTACACTGTCAACTGAAATGCTTGGAAGCGTGAACGAGTGTATGACGGTGCGGGCTGTTACTCTACCTAGCCATTGAGATTCCATATTAACCCAGATATGCCCAATGACCTATATACATATATGTAGGTCAGCTAAACATGAATTTGCTTGATTCGTAACGTTATTTCAAGACCCGTTCATTTTGCTCACTTAAGCGCCAAATACACGACACGAACATTTCCGCGAACATTCCGCAATCTTCTTCGCAGCTTTGGCCATACACCATACGAACTTTTGGCCGAACATTAGTTCTCTTTCAGACAGCGATGAATACGGACAACAATTGTGCTGCAGCAATATTGCTCGCTGTGGCAATTAAGCTTAAAAAAAAGAGAGATTCTATTACAATAATCTTTACTTTTTACTTGCCACAATGATGGCAAAGATTTATACATTTCAATAAATTCACTCAGAAATTTTTTATTGTCCATTTTACTTTTCCGCGCACGTCTGTTCCGTTCAGAAATTACTACGATTATGAGCTATTTCGCCATACACGCACGAACAGTTCGCGCAAATGTTCGCCAAAAATTAAAATATTTTGATTTTTGGCGAACATTTGCGCGAACTGGCAAACACCACCATACACGACAGAAAAGTTCGCAGAAACATGACATAACGGGAATGTTCGCGGAAATCTTCGTGTCGTGTATTTGGCGCTTTAGTTATGGTTTGTCAATTACACACTGTCGACAGTACGTTTTATCCATTCTCTTTTGCAGTTTCTAAGTAATTAGTTTGTAAATTTTCTTTACTTTGTTCGGTAAGTAAAAATTTGAAAATACAAAAATAATAAATGTAAGTTGTTTGTACATGTTAATATACATGATATATTGCTCAACTGTTTCATGCTTGAATATTTAGATTTTGTGTTGTAGTGCTTTTGTTATATTACCGAAAAATGTGGTATAATATATGTAGGGAGACGTTATAGACGAAGATTCCGGCAAAGAGGATTTCGTCAATATAAATAACTTACCGGCTTCACGAATGCAAAGCGGAGTAGAGGTATTTTCGAAAACCGTTTTACTTACTTGCTAATGTGAATAAAACGAAGAAAACTAAGAAATATCATTATGAGAAAGGGGATATACCCATCAAGAATTCTGTTTTTGATAATGCCGATGAAGTTCTCGACGTACTTCAGCATTCTCCCACTTATCTTTTTGTTCCATGTTTGATGATGAGCTTTTTGAAATACTAACCAGAGAGACAAATCGATATGCAGCCCAAAAGAACAGTACTTTGCAGGTAGATATCCCTGAAATTAAATGTTTCATTGGAATACTGCTCATAAGTGTGTACATTCCACTGCCAAGAAGAAGACTATTTTGGGAACGGTCAAAAGATACCAATAATGAACTCGTTTGTAAGGCAATTGCAAGAAACAAATTTGAGTTCATACTGTCCAATATACATTTCCGGGATGACAATTTCTTAGATCACTCTGATAAATTCGCGAAAGTTTAGCAAAAACGCCATCCTTCGCAATGCTTCAACGAAAAATTGCGTTATGATCGGTTGGATCATTGGGTAATATCACAAGCGACACAGACCAGATGTGAAGCTTGTCACCAGAAAACGACAACCAGATGCCAAAAATGTGACATAGGATTACATATCAAGTGTTTTGTATCATATCACACGAACTAATAGCGTTTTGTTTTCTCAAATTAAATTAATTTAACAGTATGTTATATGTCCAATGTCCTATTTTTAGGACGGCCCCAAAAACCATTTTTTCAAGTAAACTTTTTCAAATATCACTACCAGACTGTCTTTTTATCACTACATATTTTAATTAAATATAATAGTAAATAATTTTAGAAAAACTAATACACAAGCAATGGGCATATCTGGGTTAAAATGTCAGGCGGGCATGTAAAACCGAAAATAAAGATTTTTGCAAAAACGGTCGCTCTCAGCAGGCAATAACAAACCACCACGTCAGTTGCTGCCATTAAGAGACTTCTTATAAAATTAAAACTGTCTTTTGGAGTCGACATGAAGTTGTAGATCCCTCCAAACCATAGTACAATAAACAGGTAATATAATGTTAGCAGCTGATTGGAGTTTTTTTTTATAAGTGGTTCATAACAAGTCAAACTTTGTTTACAAAACAAACTTTTTTCTTAATAAAAACTAAACAACTTTGTTTACAATACAATATTTGTTTACTTTTTGTATATTTAAAATTTCTAATTTATAAAAATTTTTTATTAACGCGATTTGGAAAACATATGTACATACTCAGTAAGGAGACATTGTGTTCTAAACGGCTGGAAAAGGTCGCATCTTTCTTTTCATATCCAATTGGAACAGAACTTCGACATGCCGCTTTCTGCAAACGGTAGGGTGCGATAGTATTTTCCAAATTTTGTGACCAGGAGCAATGTTTCCTGAGGATCCGTTGTAGTATGATGCGTCTTGTACTGTTTGCGTTGAAAACAAATGTATTTTTCAAGCAAAATGTAGAATCACGTACATTTTGTTTATATTTATAATTATCAAACTCAAATTTGATATATGTATCTATTTTGAAGGGTGATGGACCACAACAAATCAAAAAATATACCCCAGGGTTGCATTTTCTTTAATGCTGCTACCAGTTTAATGTGCCTTGCTTCAAACCAAATCAATGCTTTTTATGACACATTTCCATTCGCATATTATTTCTCTCAACTCTCTCGCCTCTTTGAATTTAATTGATGCTTTGTCAAATATATTTATGCGGTTGGTTACCTTCCAACTGACGCAACCACTCGGCCCGCTCACTTAGTGTAAATTTTTTTTCGTTAGTGTGCCAATTACCATTTTTTGCATTTTTCCTATCTCACAACCTCTTCTTTTTTATCGCACCATTTGTGATAAGTTAATTGGAGCGCCTCGCCGTGTAGCAAATAAAAGTAAAAAATAAAACAAAATTAAAATTTTCTCAGAAGCAATCTGCACTTAATACACTTTATCTGTGTGCAGCAATCATTTTCCTTGAACTGCCACCGTAGATCAACGACAGCATGGCACAGCTCCCAAGCTGCGGCCATGCGATGTCACGCTATCAATAATAACCGATCAATTTTCGCTTGATGACCGACTAGAATGTGAATGTGAGCGTGCTGTGAATGCAGAGCGAAGCCGTTGTGATACTCGTAATTGATATCATATTAAGTTAGTTACCAGCGTTTAGTAATTTTTAATGAGAGTGTCATAAGTGTCAGCAAAAATGGTTAGTTGGTTCGAATGGTTTGTAACGTTGTTGTTTCTGTTTCTGTTTGCTGGCCGTGTGAGTGAGTAAATGTTCATGATCACGACTTTGGTGAATAATCCAAACACTCGCTAGCATGAGTAAAGTTTATCGTTTAGCAGTTTACCATTAGTGGACATTTTACTGGTAAATGCATAGGCAGCTAGCTTTGGGCTTGCTGGACAGCTTATTAAATATGAAAAATAATTGCGTAGTTAAATAAATATTTTGGTATTTTTCTTTATCAGAATTAAAAGGTCAAATACACGTGAGTTCAGGTCAAAAATATTTTTATGAACTTGCTGAGCGTAAAACCTGCTGAGAAATAAAAATGTAGTTGCAATACATCTCTAACTCATACAAGCAGAAAGCTCTATTTTCCCATAGTATTTACATAGTTTTATCAGGCCGCATATTTTGAAAGTCTCACTTAATTGTTAAGCAAACTTTTGGTCATTCATTTTTTTTTTAAAGTAAAACAAAATTTCTCTTTTTGGAAGTTGTATATTTAAATTCGTTCCAACAGTTCAATACTCACCAATGATTGGCGACTTGTCACAGATTTTAAGGCTAATAATTGCTGCCGATTTCTCCTAATTTTCTGACAGTGATTTTTACTCAGTTTTTATGTTCGAAGTTATTAAACTATTACCATTTCTTTAGAAAGCATTGCAATTTAATTATCTAAAATAAGTTATAGGTAATAAATAACAGTGAAAGTAGAAAAACATGAATATTTTTAGCCTTTTTTACAGTAAGGACTTTAGTCACATGCAGTTTGCTTTGGACGAAGTAACATAAGTGGCTGCACATGAGTTAAGGGATTATATACACCTGTGTTGGTCGAAAATTTTGTTGCATTTTCTTGAAGTATATGCTTTTGAGTTTATTTCCTCCAAATTTCATAAAAATCTAAGCACTAGAGCCAAAGTTACAATAGTCAACAGAGCGCTTCTAGCGAATGCCCCCAAGTGCGTGCAAAACTTTAAACGCGATTATCTCAAAATGATGTTTTCAAAATGTCCCGTTGTGGTGAGCAAGGTTTCTTAAGAACCGTGTAACCTATCGATCAAATTTTTTGCAGGCTACTTTAAAACTTATTTTAACATTATATCTCTTACTCGAACGAAGAAATTGGTATTTGAAACAAAAGTTTTTCTTTTTGGATGAAAATACTGTAAAATGTGTAATTGTGTAAAAAGGTTTATTTCGCTAAATCCTTCGTTCAAGTACGACGTTACGATATAAACTAAAGAAAACTATTATTTTTTTTATTGCATATGATCCATTGCCTACTCATCACCGCAAAGCGTGTAAGAAAAAAGTGTATCAGCGCAACAGCTGGAGTGCCACATTTTTAACTAAAAAATAAATTAAATATCTTCAGACATATGTATATAAACGTCCACACAGTGTTTGATTATTAAAAAAAATCCTGTCTTTCCAAAAAAAAATTCTTCAAAAAACCGATTTTTTTCGGAGAATAATCGTATATAACCCCTTAACTGAACGAACACTTTGAATATACAATTGAAAATATCCTTTTTAGAATTTGTCAGAGGTTTTTTGCATTTTTAAAATCAAAATTAGTATAACAATTTTTTAATAGATAATAACCGAAAAAATGAAGATGAATTTATAATTCTTCCATAGTCATAGAGATCTGCTTAAGTAAATGATCCTCAATATGAATGCACATTCAAAGCTTCCAGTGATCATTCATGGCTGAGGTTGTAATGTTTTTTATGATTTTAATCCTTACCAGAGCTGAACAAAAAAAAATTGTAGATTTATAATAATGGCACCTTGTATAATATTAAAAGCGTTCACTGTCCTCTCGTCGAACAATTCATATCAAGCAAATATAGACTTGAACGCTTAATAGTAAATACAGTACCATGTGAAATAGTATTTCCCACTAACAAATCTGCAGCTAGTTATTTGTTTTATTTTTCAAGCATGTGAAACGATTTTAAAATATTTCAGTTTTTTTAAATATTTGCCTAAAACTTCAAATTATGCGTAAGCGCTAATGTGGCATACCACACACATTAGACATGCCACTAGGCGCAACATAACAAAACAAAACAAAAAAAAATACAAAATTGTGTTTAACAAATACTTTTCAACTGCGCATTCGTATTGCTTACTGTACATATGTATAAATATTTTTTTCTATTTTTTTTTACATTTTTTTATCAATTATTTTTTTTATGTGTATGCATTGTGGTTTTAGCTGCTCAAGTAGCTGTCCAAATATTTATTTGCCATTAAAATTTAGAAAACGCATTGATGCATGTCGCACACACATACATACAAACATATGAATGGACAAGCACGAAAGTGAAAAAATGTGAAAAAAAATATGGGCGACAATAAGCTTTTTGATGGCTGCAATAAACATTGTCAAAGGGGCGAACGATATGCTTTTAAGTAAGTACATATACTCGTTTGTATGTATGTAGCTGTACGCAGTTCAAGCACCTACAAAGTTGCAGTCAAATATCTTACAAATGTCCTTCGATATGCAGAGAGTAACTTTTTTTCTATTAAACCTACTACTGAAAGTGTGATATTTTAGGTTTGTTTAAGGGGGTCCTCTACTCCCGAGGCCTGAAATATAGAGTTTTTTTTTTGGATATAAATTGCGAAGGACCTACTGAATGGATTTAAGAAATTTTTTTTTATTTTAAAGGTACTTGTTTTGGCTTTAAAATTGTTGTATTGAATTCCAAAAAATAAAACATTGTCGAGCTTGAAACGTCATTGACTAAATTAATGTTGAAACAGCATTGGTCCCGCTTAAGTACAATTCTGGCCAGTTGGGTAATCTGTAATAAGAAATTAAATATTCTTTATAATCACAGTTACGTTCCCGAGACAGAATTTTTTTTATTTTGCAAATTGTAAAATTTATGCAACAATTTGTGAAAATTTTAAATTTTCACATCATTTTTTGACATATTAGAGACTCGAAAAATAGAAAAATTTTGCAAATCGCACGCGGGAAAACATAGCGGCATGTTCAATGAATAATTCAATAAAAAAAATTTTGAAATCGAATCAATACTTTCATGAAAATTCTTACTCGGCAGCTAACTGCTTTCGGGAAAACGCTTTTATAGATAAATTACGGTGTACTCGTATTATAACTTGATGGAGACGGGTACATTACGGAGCCCAGAAGCATGCAAACTAATTTGATTTCTACGAAATTCTCTCTGTGGCGCATTCTTGGATACCTACATACGAGTATGTATAGATTAAAATTAAATTTAAAAAAATCAATTTTTTGAAACCGCGAGAGAAAAAAAAGCAGGAAGCGAACAAATAGAAAAATTGTCATAACTGTCAATAACCGTTAGAAAAAGATATATCAGCTGATTAATTATAAGCTCTCTTAGTAAAAAAGGAAAATGTAAAAGTGTCCTTATTAAATCAATGGAGGTGTTGGAAAAATGTCAGTCCACTCTTATTGACACTCAAAAATAAAAAAATTTTTTTTTTTACAAAAGTGCAATATTTTATTTTTTGAGTTGTAAATAGAGTAGAGCTGTTATTATTATTTTATTGGAATTTACGTTTGTATTGGCAGCAGACTTATACATCGAATGTACACTATTTTAGTCAGAAAATGCTCTTAGTGAAATTTTCTGAGCAATAATTTTCTATATAAATTAGACCATTAATGATGCTTCAATTTTAGTTTTTGCAAATATTTTTATAAAACAGGCTTTTGCGTTGGATTTAATAAGTAAAATTATTCTACAAAAATATTCCCCTGAAATTCTAAATACAAACCTAAAAAACGTATTGGTCCTGAAGTTCGCTTAGCGATTTGTTACTGTTTAGACTTAAAGGACTTTATTTTCGAGAGTAAGCAGTCTAACTGAAGTTCTCTAAGGGTCTTTTCATACAAGATCATTTTCTCAGCAAAAAAACTTGTATGTACAAGATCATTTGATTCAACGAAAACATTTTAATGCGCGTGAGAACTTTTAACACTCGTTCGCGACCGCAGTGAAACTCCAAAATGCGAACCACGGATCGAATAAAAAATTTCATCAGCACTCATACCGTTCGTATGACTAATCGTTCAAAATATCTTCACAATGAAGCTGATAGATACATTCCATTTGTGATTGCCAACTCGATAATTGAGAATGGTAAATGCAAGAATGCTTTCGACTAGATTGAAAACGCTTTGGTGCACTTGACAGTGCAGTCCAGCTGCATACAAAAATAAATCATTTACATCAACACATTGTTGTTTATTTAAGGCCTTGGTGTTATGGCGGCCAGTGATGTCTGCATTTTGCGGCAGGTGGAGGCCAATGACCACAGCAACCTAGCGCTGTTGTTGCTTGTGCTGCTGCTGGTGTTGCTATACAGCGTGACACAAACAAATAAACAAATGCATACTTGGCACTTCAAAAATTAATGTTCCCTTACGTCTGCAACGTAAAGTACACACACACACACAAATACACACAAATACAATGTATGAACTTTTAAAGGTGCTGCACATTGATTGCACTGACCAGAAGGGCTAGCAAATGCTGCAATGTTTTTGTTAAAATTACAATACAAGCTCTTGAAGCAGACCTCGCGTTCTCTATACGCGTATGTTTATTGTTTTAGTTAATGTAGCTGTTTATTTGTTCATCAGCAGGTTTTCATTGCTCTTGTTAGATTGTGCAAGAGCGGCTATTCAAGTGGAGCGGTCGATGGTGACTCGCGGCGGTGAACGAGATGCTGCGTGTTCTCAGCAGGGGGGTTGGGAAGAAGAATTTTCAATGAGCACCTGCAACTAAAGAAAATTTATTAACATCATAGGCCACTGACAAATATTTATTTAGCACATTGTAGAATAGTTGTTGCATCGCTTGGTCAGTGTCGAGTGGCCATTTTTTGGAACCTTTTTTCACTCTGAAACGCTATCAAAAGCCTAGTGATGCACAAACGACAAGTATATCTTAAGCTGAAGTGCTTTTGTTGTAGGATCAAAGCATATGAGGGGGTATTTTTTAATTGAATTTTTCTTAAATGCTAAAGAGGGAAAATATAGGATCATGGGACCATGAGTCCTGAATCTCACATCAGATGTCAATTCATACGAGGGCGGTTTAATAAGTCAGTGACGTTTTGAATACAACTTTTTCTTTTTGATCAAAAAATCGTTCTATTTCTCAACTTAATATCCTTTTCAAACTCAATACACTTAGTCCAGCGTATTCCTTACAAATAATAGATTTTCCCAAGACTCACAAAATTGGTGTTTGTTTCCGTGATGACCACTTCATTTGCCCCAAACCACTTACCACCCCACCCCGCCATCAGTTGAAGAAATAGGATAAAGTCGCATGAAGCTTAATCTGAAAAATATACTGGATGGTGTATCAGCTCATACCACAATTCATGGACTTTTGCCCGTCCTTTGAAGTGGTTACACGGTTGCTCGAGAGTGTGAGCAATTGGGTCACCTAGCGCGTGTATAGCCTTTTCATATCCAAATCTTTGTGTAAAAAGTGATGTACCCGCTTAATTTAGATGCTTACAGCCTCAACCACCTCACGCACTTTCATTCTCCGATCATCCAATATCATTCCATGAATTTAATCGACGATTTCTTGGCGAACTGAACGTTCAGCGCCACTTGTGCTGATACGACCACAACGGATCTCAGTAAACCACTTCTTAACCATTGAAAATTATGGTGTATTTATCAAGCCTTTTCTTGGTTTCGGTGATAGTTTTTTTAGGCAAAAAATAATACTCAATCAGCACACAAAATTTACTTTTTTTCCATTTTTATTAAAAGTCAAAAGGTTATCTACTTTCAATGGCCGTCAAGCATAAACTAAATGATTCAGCTTGTTCAATATTTGACAGTAGTCTATTAACCGATGGCAGAAGGAAATTCAAGAAATCACTGACTTATCAAACCGCTCTCGTACAACATGCACTCTTTTGGGTGCAGATAATTTTGAAGACCAATTTGGAATCCTTTACTGATTGAGTATGTATAATAAAGTCGATACTTCGCTAAGGCCATTTTTGCGTATAACAGAGTATAAAGCTCCATCCTTCACCCACTCAATCATGTTAAGCCCAATTTTAACTAATCAAAGTCAAAGTCCAAAGAATGTGAATTTATGATCGAGTCGCGCAAGAAATCAAATCAAACAAATATTTACGCAGCTAGTGTACATATACATATACTTACATATTTTCGTTATATTCATATGCGGAAACACACACAAGCCTATAATTTCCATATGCAACATTAATTTGTCATAATCTGTCAGCTTCTCAGTTGTCAAATGTGCATCAAAACACAAAATTCTGCAGCGAATGCAACAATCAACCAATGCATGTGTGTTGCTGCCATTATAAATGTCAACATGACTCACGTGTGCAACATGCGAACCACACTCGCACGCACACGCATACGCACTCACACAATCACACAAATATCACACTATTATTAACGCGGCTATTTTTGTGCCGTCAACGCTGTCCGTCCGTTTGTTTGTGGCTCGGCTGCACTGTTGCATGTGAATATTTATTTTGCGAAATTTACGCGAACAGACAGATATTTGGCCAGGCGGCCGCCATCGCTAGCGACGCGTATATCGCAAATGTCGCGCACCCCCGCAAAAAAAAAGGAAAAGAAAAACATGTCTGTGTTGAAAATCATAAATTTTTTGTCAGCCAAGAGGCAAGGAAAAAACAATAAATTGCAAAATTTCTGTACAGACCCGCATAGTATTTAAGTAAATATATGGATTCATATACAATAAGACCACTGCGCGCGCGTTGAAGCGTCCGGGCGAACGGTGCTTAAGTGCTATTGCGTGAGTGCAATGTAAGACCGCGGCGACATTTCGTGTTTAATCCTCAGTGTTTCGGCACTCAAAAATCTTTCCAGCTACCGCATAAAAATGCATGTGTTGTTGTTGTTGTTGTTGGCGCTTTAATTAAATATGCACAGCGCAAAACTCACTGACGGCAGCAACTCAAATAAACATGCGAGCAATGAAAGCGCAATTGATGGCAAGTTCAAATTGTTAAGATTTTGCGAGTGGGGCGGCAGTGCTTTAGTCTGAGCACCTTTTCAAAAAACACACGTACTTTGTAAATGGCTTGATCGAAATCAACGAAATGACAATTATAAAGAGACCCATTATCTTAATTATAAAGATCAAAGAGTATTGCACTAGGCTAGACTAGTCCAATTAAGAATGTGCATTAGAGGAGTGTCGTTGACTTTTTGTGGTGTAGCAATGGCGCGCTTTCATTGAGATTGTTAGAATGAGTGCATTAGCATTTTGGGCGAATGAATGAAGTAATGGAGCCAATACAAGCAATGTGTGTTGTAGTATACTCGCAATTGAAGTGATGACAAAAATTCACTGAAATGTATTTGAGGCATGCAACATTAGCAATGTAAGCAGACAATTCGACAAACACGTCGCATCTATTCTTAGAGATTTTGCAGGACTCTTTCCAACCACTTTCTCTCAGTTTCTTGATTGCACTTTTTCTATTGAACGAAATGGCGAAGTTTCAAAAAAGTTAAAAATCCTGCACAATTGCGTAGTTTTTTTAATAATACTCGTATTCGTAGTAGTTTGCTGGCATATTTCATAGATCGAATCTGAGAAGTTTTTTCGGTATTTATTATTCAAAATTTAGACGAAATTAGTTGAGCCCGAATTAAATTTTTTTTTCAATTTAATTTTTGAGGCAAATTGCGAGCAAATATAATTTTCGATCGAAATCGATTGTCCTACTATATGAATAAATATTGAATGATAAAAACTAGTGGAAAAAGGCGCCTACATATCAAATTTCAGTCGAATATATATAGAACTGAAAAAAATCACCCTTATCGTGAGTTTCGCCCGAAAAAAATGTACCCGAATTTTTTTATTCGCCGGGATTGAATACGCCTATTGCGAGTTTCGCCCGGAATAAATTTCACTTCGAAAATTTAAACATGGAAATTACAACTACAACATACTTGAAGTGTAAAATTATCAAATAAATCAAATTCAATAGTAATTTGACAAAATTTATCAATTTACCAGATCTTTGAAATATAACAGTAAAAAAAGAATAGTTCAAGTATGTGTTAGATCTGTGCTAACCTCTTCAATACCACCAGCCTAACTACAATTTGATATTCCGCCAATTATGTCAGAAGTTGCCAAAATTAAGGAGTCCATATTATTCCCGCAGTAGGTAAAACGGTCCGCCCGAAATAAGTGGTTCCGCCCGAAATAAGTGTTGCCGATAAAAGGAAACAATAGTCTAAAGTGGAAGATTTTCGCCCGAAATTTATAATAAGCGAACAGTGAAAAGTGAACTATTTCGGGCGAAAACGAAACTCACGATAAGGGTGAATATTTTGCGTTCAAATTGACAAACATAGACGATCGTATCCAGATCGACTCAGGTCATCCCCTTTAATTTCAATGAAAGGTAAAAAAACCTGCGCTATTCAAACAGCAAACATATTTAACAAAAATTTAGGGAGCAGCAGATTTTCCCGAAATTGTAAACTTTAACAAACGGAGGAAATTTTTCAAAAATTACGAGAAATATTGCAATTTAAGTGCAATGCGATTTTTTGTTACCTCCACGCTGTTCAGCTATTGGCAATAATTATAAATGCGCAAAACATCTATAAAATATACTTTTAAAAATCAGCAAAATAACAATTCAAGGCAGGCAACAGCCGTTGAGTGAGTGACATGTTTTCACTAGAGAAGATGGTTTATTCATTAAAAAATATAAACATATCGCTCACACAGTTCGGCGCATTCCGCCAGCACCGCTGCAGCAAAATGACGGAAATCGTAAACAAAGGCGGCTATTGCTAGCTTTTAAAGTCCATTTGGAATATGCAAATGCAAAATATATATAAATATGTATTTCATATGGAAATGAATAGAATTGAACTGCGATAAGCTGAAGTGAATGAAGACAATTGAAAACATAATTTTACATTCATTAATACATATTTGAAATAGTTTGTCAATTTGAAAAACCAAATCGTTAATGGCATTCTATTAAATCAAGCGGCACTAACATAAAATTTGTGAAAAAAATTACTAAACAAAATATTTGACAAGGTTCAACACATTTTAAAGTGAAGGGTTTACCTTAATTTTTTTACATAAACACAGGCACACATAAGTACATATGTATGTATATACCTACATATGTAGGTATATACATACATACATATATATCGACTTGAATGTCACCAGCATTGTGTAACAATTACCTTCATTTTGCTGAGACTGCAAAAATTTCTACACATATGTACATACATAATTTGCCGGTAGCGTGATTTGATCAATTGTATTCATATTTTCCTGCTTTACTTATGAGCTTGCTAATTTTGTTGTTTATAAAACATTTTTTTTTTGTTTTGAAGAAAAAGAACGAAACAGACGTGAATTTTTTTAATTTTAGATCTTTTTTCTTGAACGCTGTGTTCGCCTGGTCTGAGCTTTTTTATTACCCACTAATAAAATTTTTTAAAATTGTAAACTTACATCTCTAAATGTTCAGTTAATATATTATTACTTGTGCACAATAAAATGGAGGATTTATGGGCTAACACTAATCTCAATGACGACTCTCTCATATCCACACTCAAATCGACGAAATGGCCAGAAGTCGACGGAATTAATGCTTGCTTCACCGAAGAAACAATGTTTTAAAGCTGAAGAAGCTTGATTAGTAACGGGTAGAACGAGTTACAATTCTGGCGAGATCTAGAGAAATAATTGACCTTCCTGCTGCAATTATAATAATTAATAATTATAATAATAACCTTAAAATGATTAATCTTTTTCAAGTTATAGTCAGTATAGCCACTGTTAGCACAGAGCTTTGATTTTGGTGACATAGCTTAAATTTACCTTTGGCGGATAGCACTTACTTTGCACTATAATTAAATTTAAAAAAAAAACATATTTCGGTTTACTAACAGAGCTAAATTTAAAAAAAAAAAGTACTATTATTGTGTTACTCTGTGGTGGGCCCCAGGTCACGAGAGCTTGGATGGCAACGAAAGAGCGGATTATCTTGCTAAACGAGGGACCCAACGGAATTTTTATAGAACCGCAGCCGTTCTGTGGTGCTTCGATACACAACAGAGCTTCTAAGAGAGGAGGAATGGAGTACTCAAGAAACTCAGCCCAATGACGCTCGTCATTAAGCCTCTGAAAGACTACTCAATCTCATCAGATAGATTCTAAGAACTCTAACTGGCTACTTGACAGGTTGACTGTAGGGATACCATCTTCACAAAATAGGCCTTTCAGAGGTTGCGAACTGCCGGTTTTGTCGCCTGAATGAGGAGACCTCTAAGTCTATACTGTGTGAATGCTCGCGTATAATTGAATTCAAGCTTACACACCTAGGAGGGCATGAAAGTCGCTCCTTCCAGCCAACTAGCCATCCAGAATATGGACAACACACCTTGCAAAGTGCTTAATTTCATAAATAGACTTAGGATCGACTAACAACTTAAAGGGTTAACACAATAGCTCTCGACAGGTCGCAGCGCCACTATGCACCATATAATAATATTATAATTGGGTTTACCATATAAGGTTTTCTTTTTTTTAAGATATTTTTTCCGCCCCAACCTAGCATCTTTCATCCAGTCATCACATCAAAACAACATATTTTCGTGACTTTTAATTAGATGACCTCTTTGATAACAAATTCTCACAATATCTTTTGATATTGCTTTAACCTGAAATTAATGCAAAGCCACTTCTACAATACTCAATCTAATGAAAAACTAAATATTTTTTGCACTTTTATAAGGAATGTGGACTTGCTATCTATGTGAGTTGTGGCATTTTGTTACCAATTTTGTTTTTTCGGCCATTAAATCACACTACAATATGCTATTTCTTAGCCACCCAAATTTAATAAAACAAAAATACTAGAAAATCAAACTGGTAAGCAATAAATACCACAGCTAATCGACCCCGAATTTATTTACAAATTTCATGCTTTAAATCAAAAAAAGGCTTAGAACTTGAACTGTCACAACGAACGAATAAATCTGTCAGATGAATGCAAAGTAGGAAAGCAATTAATAATACATTTATGGTGGCCAGTTGCAAATGCAGCTTATCAACTTATGGTCTCCACATGTATGTACGTGTGTAGTTATGTAAATTCCTACAAATATGTTGTTTGGCTCTAAATACAACTTAATTTCTCATATTTTAATGGAGACTAAGCGGATTAGTTAAATAAAGAGTGCAGGCGGCGTTTGTTGGGGTGAATCCGGGGTCTGCCTGCTCGATGCTGTGTCCACCGCTGGCGTTCTTAACGGTTTGCCGGTGGCAGGTGCCGCGCCAAGTGTGACCAAATCATACTATATATGTGCCGCCAGACAGCTTTGCATGGCAATATTTTTAATTATGTGGAAATAGAACTGGTAAATAAATATTCGCAAATTTATAAAACAGAAAACAAACAAAAATGTTTGCATTTGCGAACAAAATAAACTAAATAAAAAACAATGCTGCTGCAAATTTTGTACCTGACATCTACGTAAATAGTAAAAAAGGCAGCTGATTTTGAGTGCTTTTTCAGGCAGTTCGCTTGGTGGCAGGTGGTTCAATGACTGTACGGCTAGAATAGTACGTACGGCCGGCTGCTGGTTTTGATATGATCAATGTGCGCCAAATATTGCTTACATTTTTTTTTGTTTTTTTTTTACTTTTTTAGCTATAAATCTGCAGCATTACTGTGCACAAAATTCCATACAAAAAATTATGAAACATAAAACAATCTTCAAATGAATAATTGCACTAAAAAGTCACTCCATTCAGTTAAACATGTATAGTTAATATAGAAAATAGGTCTTCCTTAAAAAAAAAAATAATAATATCATTTTCCAATGCATTGTGGCATGTACAGAATAATTAGACAAATACAAATTTGCTTTTTTCGACATGCTGCGCATGCGTGCCGCCACAGGTTTTTTCTGCCAACAATCACTCCACCACAAACACCAGTCGGCTTGGAGGTGCAACAAAAAAAACTTGCTCCCTTGCGTGTTTCGAACGAGAAATCATTGCCACAACTTGTCAAATTTATATGCGAATATTTCTCGTTTCCAAAAGCCAATCGCCAATCGAACATATGAAAATGAAAATTTATAAGTAAAACATTCATTTCAAATTAAATGCACAGCTAATTGCAATTTCCAACCACCGACGGCATATTGAATGCTACTCACTAGCAGCGTTGCCAGTTTTGGGCGCCAGTTTATCGCCAAATTGTCAAAATCGCTTAAGTGTATTGAATTCAAAATGCAATGCAAGTCATTTAAAATGCATTAAAAATTCATGAAATGCCTTTGCTGTCACGTTTACGCGCAAGTAACTGTCGAATTTACGAGCAAACATAAAGCGTGCTTGTGTGAGAGGGCGTTTTTCATCGGCTTATCAGCAGCTGTCGACGTTATGCATTTCGTAGACTCATTGAATTGCATATTAAGCATAATGGAGAGATTGTATGTATGGATTGAAGGAGCTGCTTTGGACGTTGATTGGTGTGTGATTTTATTTTGTTAGCTTAAGCGTCATGTAAGGAAATTATTTGATTCCAATGATCGATAACATAATTGGTACGAGAGGCATGGTTCGATGGAAGCTCGGACGTTGTTCAACTGTTTAGTATATCTGCTTACCTACAAAATTTGTAAGTAACATTGACAACTCTTGAGTCCTTTAAACCGTCATTTTTCCGATTTAAGTTTGCCCTAAATTCGAACGCAGTTTGCTAGGAACTCGGTCGGGTGAGCTCAGCTGTCCCTCACTTACCATATCGGTGCATTGGCGTTGCCGCTAGACTGATCTTGTTCTCAGAAAGTGGAATGCTCAATTTCTCTTGAAAGCGTTTACATCACAACATTCACTTGGGATCTTCATCTTCCCCCACATTAGGCAATCAAGCTTTTCTTTTTAGTCCTCTTTTCTGAAAATATCGGTTTTGGAAATTTACTGTTTGGTCACTAAGTAGTTTTTTCATCCTCGTCTCTGTACAGTTTCAAATGCTCCGAGATGTCGCTTTCAGATATAAACAAGTGCAGTCTTGGCTAACTTTTCTTAGTCAATCGGCTAGCTGTATAATCTGATATCAAGTACCATGTCAGTTGTGAACTGTAAATCCTGGGCCAACATGTTTGTCGGCGTATATTTTTATATAAGGAGAACTGATAAGACCGCCCCGCGAAAGTAGTCGCCCTAAGTTTTGCAGTACCGTGTTTCTAGCGCCCCTACTTTTAAAGTCTCAAAGAGCTAAGCCTAAATACATTCAAATAAGAATTTGTTTCACCGAACCCTGCAACATTCAGATCTGTATGTATCTAAGGTATATAATATAACCACAACTCAATTTATGTTAGCAATTGTAGTTTCCTTTTAAGTTTGTCATTAAATTAGCATAACCTCTTTGCACATCTTATTTAAGCTCATATTTGTTACCATCTCTTTATCTCTTCCAGTTCTGCGCATGCTCAACAGCCAATCGGAACCCATTACAGGCGGCGGTCTCTTTCCTCCACTCTTCAACGTCGCACCACGCGCCCACATCACCGTCAATGCCACCTGTGGTCAGAGTGGGCGCGAAGAATATTGCAAATTAGTCGATGCATATCCGCACAAGAAATGGGCCACACAATGCGGCATTTGCAATGCACAATCATCCGATGTGGTCAAACAGCGACCGATCGAAGCTGTCATCTCCAATTCGAACTTCGACGAACGTTGGTGGCAATCGCCAACGCTGCAGTATGGCAGGCACTTTGAATATGTCACCATAACGCTCGATTTGCGGCAGGTAAGACTAATGCGAGTTACATACATTTTTTATTAAAATTAAAACGCTTTGGGTGGCTTCGTATTTTTTAAATGGGTTTTTTCAACAAAATCATAATATTGCCATAATATTTTGACATTTAAATCAATGTTGCGCCAGCTGGAGTTGATCGATTAGCGCTCCTGCAGAGCTTGTGTGGGTCGACTCGCTCGTCGACCATCGTTTGCGATCGCTGTACAAACAGTGAGTCGAGATATGTAACTATTTATCGCAACCTGGAGATCCTGTTTCGATTGGCGGCCACCTCGGTCTTTCGCTGTCCCCTTGGCAACTTTCACGCTGCTAGCCAGTTGATTGATGATGTCAATTGAACGTATACGACAGCATCATGAAGGCATGCGCACCCCTCCTGTGACGCTACGCAGTGTTCAATTCGTACACTCGAGTAACATTGATCTTGTCGCTCTTAACAGGCGTTTACTTAATTCGATTAGTTCGTGTTAGCGGCGCGCTGATAAAGCCGTCAAAAATGACGGAAACCAGGCTGCAGTTCATCACACCAGTGATTAATGGCAACAAATAGGCATTTGTAGATGATGGGTGAAGATAAGAAAATGCTGATTAAAAAGCGCGAAATTGCAGCAAAAATAAGTTGTTGAGAATGTTGAAGATCAAGTAGAGTCGGTTAATGATTTGTTAAGCTGAGTGTTGCATGCATTAGAGTTTAGGAATGTAATTGAAATGCTGATAGGAATCAACTGTAGTCATATGTTTTGCACAAATCAACGGACTAAAAATTATTGCATGACACAGCAGACATTCAATAATGTGTTGTACACAAAAACGCATTTATCAAAAGACTGATGCTCAAGGACCACGCACATAATTTTGTTTATTTTCTTAAAATGCAATTAATTTTGCGCACTACTCCAAGTAAACGAATAACTTGCCTCCTACAAAGCAGAGCGTGCTTGAGATTTACGACTGTCATATATTAATTATGTCGAGACAATATACACTTGTGTGAGTCATTCTCGAAGAACATTAATTAATACTAATTCACAAGTGAGCTCATGTCTGCAGAGAGAGAGTCGAAAAAGAACGATGGGCGGTCAGATGTTTTGAGTTTAAAAATGTCTTACTTTATGTGGCATAAATATTTTCAACCCATACAAATCACCGCAAGAGGTAATCAAATTTTAAATGCTTGCGGTTGTATTTAATTGAATCATAAAGCCATTTGTAGCCTCTTCAATGATTTCGAGCTCAAGACATCCTGCTTCATATGTATGTTGGGAACATTCGAGGAAATTCAGAGACATAAGAATCAAAACAAATGTGGTTTCTTAACAAGTTTGCTGTTTAATTTTTTCAAGCAAGGCTTGTTCTGTTTATTTCAATGCCAACTAGTAAGCTTGCAATATTTATTAATTTTTTGTTATGCTATTAAACCATTTCGAGTCGTTAAAAAATTGGCATACAACGTTTTTAAATTTTGTTGCTCCTTTTTCCACTGGAGAGTGAAGTAAGGGCACCCTTTTCGTTCTCGCCACCTTCGACAAAAAACTCAGAGGTACCCCAGGCGTAGACCTTGCTTCCCCAATAGGCGACTTGTGATAAAGACGCTCCCACTGCACTAGTTGAGCAAAGAGATCAGAACTTTACTTGACAATGGATTTATAAAAGTTGTATTGCTTATGGGTCATTCCGGGAAGAATTTACACAAACATATTTATTTCGGTCAGAATAATTTTTTTATCGTTCTAAATACAAAAATTCAAGACACGTGTTTTTTTTTTAGTATGATATGTTTAATTAAAAAAAAATACTTACGAGAGATTATTGAAAACAATCTGATTTATGCTACTTTGAATATATAAAAATTCAAAACTCGAAAATTAAACTTTTTTTGTTTATTTTTGTATTTAGAACGATGAAAAAATTATTCCGACCGAAATTAATTTTTTCCCTTATGCACTATGAACTAGTTCCACGTTTTCTATGAAATAACTACCTGCAGCCGGATTCCAGCTTTCGCTATCGCTAAAACTCTAAAAATCTCAAAAAATTATGAGAACTTTTGGCAATTTTTCTTAAATACGATTACGGCTTTTTCAATGCTAAAAATCTCGAAAAAAAACTTCACCGCATGCGTTGCAGGTGTAGTTGAAAAGAAATGTCAGATTTATGTACCTAAAATTTGACATATTTTGAAAAAAATACTTAAAAATAGTGTTATGAAAATAAATATAATCAAGATGAGCGCGTTGCGAAGATATTTGCACAGTATCTCATTATCAGCGAATTTAAGGAACTGTTTTTTGCGGGAACGCCTTTTCTATTTAAGAAGATCAATAATTTTAAACAAACAATAATATAAAAATTAACTCTTATTTGTTGTCTGATATATTTACCATCAACTTTTTCTCGTCGCTACCTTTACACTTCTTTTAGCAAAAAATTGTTCTAGAATCGGCATTTTTGCTGTAAGAGCTGTCAAAAACAGTTCACTCATTTTATCCGGTTCATTTTGCTGATTGCTAAAATCTTTCAGAACATAGCTGAAAATTTAGTTGAGCTCTGAAAGTTTTTGGAAATATTCCTAAGAATTTTTTACTTTGATAAAGTGAACAAACTTTTGGAAATTATGAATTGAAAGATATATGGAAAATTAAATTTTTAATGATCTTTTGGGATCTGCAGATATGTAGCTCATTCAATTTAACCCTTAGACGGGCAAAACAGAAATAACAGGGTTTTTGTTTTGGTATTTTTTGTTTTAGGATGACTTTAGTGCGGGGAACTCATATTTGAAAACCATTTTCCAAAATTTTCATTGGTTGGGACGCCAGGTGCAAACAATTAAAGACCGTCTGTAAACGGTCTTGCCCGACAAAGGGTAAGAAATAAATAAGGTGTATTTTAAAGGCAAACTATGAAAGAAACCAGTTTTATTCCAACAAATTGTTTCATAAAGACAGGTAAAAGTATACATTTTTTTTTAATTACTCATTCGAATGATAGGCTTTGAAGCAGTTTTTAGTACTTGAAAAACATAAATGTAGCTTACATTTTGTACAAAAAGTGTGTGTATCAGACTTCTTACAAAGTTTACACGACTTCTTTGAACCCCACTCAGGAAGATGGTTGAGCTGATCATACCTTATTTCTTCTACGGGGTGCACTGCTCGTTTACCAATAGTGTTATTGC
Organism: Philophylla caesio; assembly: GCA_963971545.1. NCBI lineage: Eukaryota > Metazoa > Arthropoda > Insecta > Diptera > Tephritidae > Philophylla > Philophylla caesio. Next base: position 5,184,916 of record OZ020609.1, read on the forward strand.
TAAGAAGTGACTGCGATCCGCTTGATAGACGTCCAACCGTTGGTTTGTCGGTGGAAGCACACAGCGATTTTGCTAATTGTAAACGAAACTGGTATAGCGTCAAATATTTTTCTTTTCTTTCTTCCTCTGCAAGGGATGATTTATTTCGACGGTACAGAATGAAGGCATTGGTAACAGCCATGTCTAGTAGATGATAAAATATGCGAGTCATAGTATCCATGGTTTTTATATGCAAGCCGTTTCTGCCCATATATGAATCCATGAGATCTACACCGCCCATGTGAGAGTTGTACTCACGAATGATTTGTGGGCAATCTATTTCAACGTATTCTTTCTTTTTTCTGTTATATATATGAATTTTCGATGGCTGGATGGCAGCATTCGTTTTTGCAAATGGTTCGACACCTACATAAGTTGAGCATAGCCGAACATTTTTGGTGTCTTTCCAGAGAACCGTAGTCATGTCAATTCCATACGCAGTAGCAGAAAACTCAACTGCGAAACCTCTATCTACTTTTCTCAGCTCCGTATCTGAATCGGACGGTAGCTTACAATTTGATATTCTGTTGGCTCTAATGGTACCTAAAGCAAATATACCACGAGCTCGTACATGTCTAAATCCAAATTCACTCCAGTGAGCTTCTATGTTTGGATACCGAAAAATAGACATAAACATCAAAACGCCGAGATATTTTCGAACCTGCGAAGCATTAGTTATGAACTGGGTATTTATATCTATTGAACGCGCTGCTCGGTTGGTTTCCTCAACAATCATAGCTATGAGTTGATCAGTCAAAAAATAATTTAAAAACTCAATCGGGTTCTTAAGCTTTCTGACGGCCTGATGATGGTATTACTTGTGGGCCAGTCGATTCGGTTGTCGGTAGCGGCGAATGAGGCCTTCTCCGTGGTTTATTCGCTTTTTTGGTGGTGGTTGCAGCCACTCCATCTGTTCTAGTTGTCGATGTATATGGAATCGGTTCTAGTGGCGAAGTTATTAATTGAGATACTGCTGCTGATGAGACATCACTAAGTGTGCTAAAATTCAACGATAGCCCAACTTCGTTGCCTACAACGCTGTTGTCCATTTCACATAAAACGTCGGCTATGATTTGGTCATCCTCAGGTGATATCTTATCAACAACACACGCTGGGTCAGCTACACTGTCGTCATCATCTTCGTACTCAGATTCTTCATCAGACAAAAGAGTTGAGTTCATCAATTGCTCGATTTCTTCATCTGTCATTGCAGATAAATTAAATTGCTTCCTTCTATCTTCTTCTGTGAACTCATGTGGCTTTTTCGCACAATTTTTTCTTTTCTTCTGAGGACGGAACTCTTCCATTTTCTGAAAAAAAAATTAGCAATATATATAAACAACCTTTTTCAATTTAAAAAGCAAGTAAAAAGTGAACACCGTACATTGGTTATACGCTGACCGATTCAGCCACGGAAATGTATTTTTTCCCCTTACCAGGGCAAGACCGTCCAGAGACGGTTTTCACTATATTCTTAAAATCTTCGGAAATTTATATTCCGGTGTTAAATGTCAATTAAATTATAAAAATAAGCAATATGACTACTTACCTGAAAAATTCCCAACTCGATTCGGCCACCGGAAACGACTTTTTTTAATTTTTGTAATGGGATAAATTTTGACTATAATTTTGGGGTCACTTTTCACTTTCGGTGTCACTGGAATTCACAAAATTTTCAAACTATACCGTTGAAATCGTTTTCTGATTAATATTTGTGTGTATTCAGTTAAAAACTAAAGAACTAGAGACCGATATCACACGACAACTATGCTGTTTGAGTTTAAATTCAGATAATGTAAAGACCGTCTGCAGACGGTCTTGCCCGGCAAAGGGTTAAGTACAATAAAGTGCAAGTTTCTAGTGTCTGCGTTTTTTGGTGGCTGATTTTTGACATTTTTTTTACTGACGCTCTGTCGCAATTCCCTTAATAAAAAAAATAATCGCGGTTTTGCGTTGTATGGAGGAAACTGCCAGTGAAAAAAATCGTCAAAAATCAATGATTACTTTTAAACACTTGAATATTTCATTTCCTCAGACTAAAATTTAATGAGCCAAAAAACTGCATACTCAAAAAATTATTCAAACTTTTTTGAAAAAGTTCGAAACTTTCATGAAACTTTATACCTAAAGCCATTGTACATTTTTTAAAAAGTTGAAAAAATGGGTGTTTATGGGGTTTCTTAGAGAATAAACCATATTTAACTTAAAAAATAATTTTAATTAATTAGAAGAAAAATAAAGTGCCTAAATCTGTCAATACTCGAATGTGGTTGTACTATAATTTGTGAAATGAGTATAGAGATAATGCTCGAATTACTACAAAATCTTAGCCTCAAAGATGCTTTTAAAACACTCAGAATGGCAATACTACTTGCAATGGCCAACTTGAACGAGTGATGCGAAAGAGCTTGTAAACTACCAAGTCGTGACATTCACTCCGTGTGAGCTAAGTTGATCTAAAGATAAACATTCCCCGAGAGTTCATGAAAAAAATAGGAGTCCTAAATTGTTCTTCTGACTTCTGGCAAAAAATATACTGTAGCTAGTTTGCTAAATCTTGTGTGTCAACAAGTTGGACTACTCAATTTGCATACTTAAATTTTGCACTTTTCCATAATCTAAAAAAAAAATCTCATCTCACTCGCATTATCAGTTCGTACGATCACGAATCGTATTTCAACAAATTGTCAACTTGTTTGCGAATTTAAAATCCTCATGTCTACACAAATGTCAAAATGGCAAGCCAAAACAACTTGACAACTGCATTTCGCCAAAAGAAGTCAAAGCGGCAATGGGAATACTGCTCCACAATTGCCACCAGCGCCACCGCTTCAATTTGGCTAACATGTGGCGAATCTAAGCGCTGACAGCGCTGGCTCGCTGATCGGTAGCATGCAACAGCACGTTGCTTTATTTTGCACAGCCTTTTTTTGTGTCTGTGTTTGTGCTTGCGCATACTTAGATTGTACCTGCCACGGTTACAATTTCGTTTTCATGTTAATTCGATTTGGATTAGATTCGGTTTTGGTGTTGCTGCATTGAAATTGAAATTGAAATTGAAATTCAAATTTAAGTTAGAGTCAGAGTTGGTGTTGTTGTTGATTTTAGTTTTCGATTTGGAGTTGAAATTGAAATTGGAATTGGACTCGCGCGAGTTTGAATTGATGCAGAATAAATGCACACCGCCGACATGGTGACAAAATTGTATAAATGTTTCACTTAAATGGAATCTTAATTGGCACCCAGTGTTGCTATACAAATTTGGTGGAATTACAAGCAACACGCACAAGTCTGCGATCAGTCATTGGCGAGCGATGGTGCGCAACTTGATGACATTTTTTTGGATTGAAACTCCTTTTTCTGAACGATTGCAGATATTAACCAATTAAGTATTATTGAGCTCCCAGGTGGAGAATGAAGTGATTAAGCTGTAAGTGGCATGATGAAAAATGTCGGAATACTCGTAAGTTTGTGAATTGTGGCAAACACAGTTGATTTTAACGATGTTTTTATTCAACTGTAAAAAAATATCACTGTTTAAAATTTCAATTATTATTATGGCATTCGAAACTGACTGAGAAATAGCAAAAGGTTTCTAAGTTAATTGACTGATACTTCGAAACCTTGACGATTTTCGTATGTTTAACCCAACTAAATGCGGATCACGTTAGCGATCTAGTCTAGTTCCTGATCTTTCTCTGTTATTCTTTCATCGTGTTATTAATTAGGATTTCCTTAGCATGAATATTATATATTTGCCATTATATTTTACCAGTTTTCCTTCTTCTCGAAATGATCCTGTTTAAACTGTAATTTCTGAAAATAATAATTTTGGAAAAAAGTATATAGCTAACCACAAGCTTTTGCATATTCCTCAGACCACCAATTATATGATATTTTAAATTTTCATTTTGCATTTTTTGCCCGCCAACGAATTGTCGACAGCTGCTGTCATTGTCTGCCAGCGTCCACAAATGCTGCTGTAACACGCATATGTACACGCTCATATATACAGACATCCATTTGAATATAAGAATAATGACAGTGGAGCGTCACGCTCTCTTTAATTTCAGACATGTCAACTTCATACAGAAATGGGTGCCTACTTACATACATACAAACTACGTAGATATGTATGTATGTATATTCATGCTCGCGCATATGCGCACCTTTAAATGTACAGAAGTGCTCCAATGCTTCTGAAGTTATATTCATATTTGCTTCAATGACTCATCGTCCCGAATGGTTGGCGACATCGAAGCCCTTACGGGTCTCTGATTGTCTGTAGTTGAGTACTAGGAAGACTTCAGCCGCTTCTAAGGGTTACTTGAAAACTTCCAGCCACAGGCAGTTGCTATTGGTAATGGCTTTTTTCTTTTATTCCTTGACGCGCTTTTGTCGAATGTGCGCGTTTCTTGTCATCGTTACGGCATTCCATCACATACGCTAAATGCATATATTTTACAGATAAATATGGTTGTGGTGGCAGGTTGATTAATGTTTCCTGCGGAAGGTGCTAGAGTAGGGTTAAGGATTCATGAATTTGTCGTTGAGGCGCTGAACTCTCGTATTGTAGAGGGCAGAATGATATTCTTATATGAATTTTAATCTAATTAAGACACTTTTATGAATAAAGCCAGTCCGATAAGTACACCGCCCGTTAGCGCCACTATCGCAAAAGAAATTAATGTTTAGCCGAATCGAACGCATAGTCTTGTTTTGATCGCATGTGGAAGGCAGAAGCGGCCGTCAAAAATTGGTTTAACGAGTTTCAACGTTGTCGCATGTCTTCCACATTCTCGAATTGACAGACCGCCAATTGAATGTGCGTGAGATAGCTGACACAGTATGCATCTCAAAAGACCACGTGGCTAATATGCTCCATCAAATTTTGGACATAAGAAAGCTGTTGGCGCGATAGGTGCCACGTTTGCTCTGCGACCACTTCAAAGCAGTATTTGACGCAATCCTATGAAGTTGCAGCATCATTTCGTGACCGTTGACAAAATATGCAGGAACAAACTGGTCCCAGCATTCTACTATGCCGATTCCATGTCGAATTACATAAAAACGGCCCCATTTGCAAAGGAAAAATTTCTCTTCCTCTTGATTTAATGTGCTATCAACAGGGCAGCAGTTCCACACTATTCCCTAGATTTGGCTCCGTGCGACTTCCTTTTGTTTCCAAACTTGAAAAAGTGATGAAGTGCTTTATAAGCAGACTTTATTGTCTCAAAAGTCTATATTACACATTTTAAGTTTTTAAATTACCTTTTTGGTATTTTGCAATTTTCGCTTTAAACTATTAAAATTGCAAATAGCCAGCAAATCTTCCATTACTCAATTCGGAGCTGAATTAGCACGGAATTTTTACATAAATTCTCTCTTTAATTAAACATACAAATTAAATTAGCAACGATTAAGTGGCAATCAATTTTAACACAATCATTTGTCTTCAATTAAGCGTCCGGAATGCATTAAACAATCATGTTTCGAAAACTGGCCAACAACATTTACAGTTAGTTGAAGCCAAATAAGTAGCAACAGCAGCAACGGCAATCAACACGCCAAAGCGTTGCATCCGCCCAGTTAAATTGTGCAGACAATATGCAAATCCAGCTGCCGCATGGTTACAAGTACATACAACATGCGGTGTGGCATGCAACCAGGATTGATTCTTGCATTACACGCCATGCCGAATTGTGGGCAAGAAAAGAAAAAACAATTGAAATTTTCAAAACAAGCAGACTAAAAAAAAAATAGCAGCAATGCTAAGTAAATAAAATGATCATTAAAATAATTGCTGCTGCTGCTGCTGCTAAATGTTGTTGACGAGTTGTTGCTGACTGCCAACTATCGAGCGGACTGTGTCGCTGATTGTTAGTTTGACTTACTGCTCGTTTGCTTGTCAATTGGTGCCATTGTTGTTGTTGCTGCGCGGCGACTGCAACTTGTCAAACAACATGCGCTTTTGAGGGAAAAAATATTTAAAAAAAAAAAGAAACAGTTACCAAATTTCGCCAATAACAACAAACTACCAACTGTGCAATGTAAGCTCGCAAACTGGCGGCAACGGTGGCGTCAAAGCGCTGCCAATTTTATAGTTCTTGCACTTTTTTATTTTAATTTAAATTGTTTAAATGCATAGACATTGCAGTTAGCATAAACATTTGCCGGTTCATTACCAAATTTGGTCAAAATTAATGAAGCAATTTAAATTTTTCAAAAATTACTATTTAAATGGTAGAAAATGTTGGGGGTAAAAATGTGTCACTCTGTTTTGTTTTTTCTTCCTGCATACGCGGTGTTTTATTGACTTGCTGCGCCAGCTGATTTTTCCTGGTATATTATTTTCTTGTCTAGCAAACTAGATATTCAAACTGTCAAACACAGTTTGCTTGATGTCAGCGTTGACGTTGTAATATTTATCGTTCTTTAATTTTGACATACCTCATGTCAATGGCCGACATCTAATATTGCTTTTTTTTTTACAAATTTCCGATACAAATTGTGGTCTGTTTCCCCATAAACAAAGCAAATTCGCTCGAAGATTTATTGTTGTAATTGACAAGAATTGTGCTGACATGGCATGCATGTCACTACTGTATGCTTTTTGACAAGTGGTAAGTGACAGCTGTGGCAACGAAATGAAATGGTTTATTTTGACATTCGAACGAAGTATTTTATTACATATTGCTTACTTAGTGTTTTTGAATACGAAGTGGAAGCGAGTGAAACGAAGAGAAATAATGTTGAGTTTGCATTTTTTGCTTTTTCAAATAGCAATACTTGTAAACGTCAAATGGTGACAAAAAATATGTAACGTTTTTTAAAAGCGCTCTACTAGATACTATGCCAGCTGATTCTCAAATATTTATATACGTAAATATTAATTTATATAGTAGATATTTAAAAAACAAATAAAAATTATCTACCAAATCTGATTATGTCCGCTGCATTCCCTGTCATTCCCCATTCATTATGAACGCTCTACTTACTCCGCAAACATTTTAGAACAAATTAAAAAAAAATGAATAAAATTACATGTTTCTAATTGAAGTTGATTTTTCCACCGTAAATTTCACACTCTTCCTACCCTCACAAAAGCAAAGTGCACAGTTTGGGACACCCTATAAATATTAATCAGTTCTCATTTAAAGTTCAATGCCGCATGGGTTTTTACACGCCAACCCTTCAACGCGTTGGGAAAGTGCGGCATGGGAATCGTCACAATCAGTGTCACCAATAAACAAAACTTAAAACAGATGTCAAAAATGAAAATCCAACGGTGGCGCTAGGGGAAGCGCTCTAGTTGACACCACAAACTGGGAAAATTTTGTAAAATTTAGACTTCTACATAAATAGCTAAGCTGTGATTGAAATTGTCGATAATTGTTGATAATTTCGAGGGGCCGTATTTTGAATGGGCAGATGAACTGAAAAAAAATCAAGGGGGAATTGAAAAGTAAAAACTCATGCATAGAGGGTGTCTATTCAGTCATCAATTAATTTACTATCCATATAAACAGATGGATTTTTTGCTTCAGACTTAAGAAATTCTTGACACTTAGTTATCAGATTTGTTTGAGTACAAACTGAAATTCGTATGCAACAAGTTTAAAATAAATGAGATAACATTAATATATTTTGAATATTTATTGTGTGTATTATGGGGTGGGAAATTTTGTTTTCTTATACAGGACGCTAAAGTTAGCAGCGGGGACGGTTTGATAAGTCGGTAACCTTTTGAATAAAATATATTTTTTCAGCAAAAAATCGTTCTATTTCTCAACATAATCTGCTTTTAACTCTATACACTTAGTCTAGCGCTTGTCCAATTTTTGTATGCCTTCCAATTAATAGCTGTTCTTAAGACTAATACAATAGGCGTTTGTTTCTGTGATGACCTCTTCCTTTGGCCCAAACCTCTTACAACCCAACCATTTCTTTAGGTTTGAAAATAGGATATAGTCGCTCAGTTGAGATGCTTACAGCTTCAGCCTCCTCACGCACTTTCATTTCTTTTGAGTGAACTGGACGTTCGGCGTCACTTGTGCTGATACGACCACAACACAACTCATTAAACCACTTCTTAACCATTGAAATTTATGGTGTATTTATCAAGCCATTTCTTGATTTCGGTTATTGTTTTTTTACGCAAAAAATAATTCTCAATCAGCACACGAAATTCACATTTTTCCATATTTGTTAAAAGTCTAGAGGTTAGTTGCTTTCAATGGCTGTCGGGCATAAACTAACTCACTCAGCCTGTTTCTAAATTTGGCAGTTAAGGGCTGCAGTGACGAATTTGAAGTTTCTGCGCGGGAAGTTCAAAAAGTTCAAAAGGTTTCAAATAACTCCATTCTTTCAGAACACCTTTGTTCGCTTTAAGATATGTACGAGTATGTTATATTATAATATAATATAATTTTGGCGCGTACACTATATAGCTCAGTGTTTGGCCGAGCTTCTCCTGCGTCTTTATATTATACCACAAATGTTATATTAGTCTCATCAATATGTTATTGTCATGATGAATCGCAGGCATTGTTTTGCAAGAAGAAACTAATAAAGCGCCAGATCATACTATTTGTAATGTAATACAAAGACTAAATTCATTGAGCTAGCAGTGTAAAAAGTTTCAAAGCAACGAGTAAACGAGTAAATAAACTGCAATTAAAATATAAATTGTGGACTTTTCATGCGAGTCTATAATGAAACATACGCATTGATGACATTGTTATCGGTATTGGTATTGCTAATTGTATTAGTAATGCTATTGGCTTTGGTATTGGTATCAGTATTGAGAATGGTAGTGGTATTGGTATTGGCTTTGGTATAGGAATTGGTTCGGTGCTGGTAATATTATTGGTACTGGTAATGGTATTTGCGTTCGTAATTATATTGCTTTTGATATTGGTACTGGTCAGGGGCGAACAAAGCAAGGGGTCTTTTTGTATATTCTGCACGGAAAAAAAGTAGAAAAAATAACGAAAAAAGCCAGAATATCTATCTTGGTAAAGGCGTGATAACCACCAAACAACAGACAAGTTATTTGAATTATGCTGAAAATTCGATTCGCACAACATCGTTTCTTATAACATTATCAGTATTGAAACCGATATTCAGCTTGACGAAAAATCTGAGTAAATTTCTACAAAAAGAATATTGCGACTTGAGCTAGTGCGTTGCGTCCGGAAACGAGTTAAACGATGAAATTAGTGATATGCTTTCGAAAATCTGAAAAGCGTTTTCACGATATTTTTATTTCTGCAACAGAAGCAGCAAACAAAATTGTTGTTGTTTTGACTGTTCCCCGACGAGTAGGTAAACAAACAAAAAGTGACAATTACGAAGGCGATCCTGAAGCTTACTACCGAAGATCTATTTTAATCCCGTGTTTGTATAAGTATTTAGATGAGCTTCAGACTAAATTTCTCACTCATCTCAAAATTCTGTCTCATATACAAAATATTATTCCTTCAAAGTGCATAGAACTTAAACACAATGGCCAACCGAGGTTTTGCGAACAACTAACGTATTCGTAGCTGAAATCAGGATGTTGCAGACATATTTTTTAATCATGGTTCACTCACTGTTTACGATAATATATAATTTTTTCTATGCCTATATTTATCGTTATGTTGTCATTATAAACATATTTCAAATATACCTTCAGACCAGAGACCATATTGATTAAATGTTTCTTTATAACATATCTTGATTTTTTGGTGCATATTTATTTGAATTCATTGCGAAAAATGTAAGCAATTGAACTTTGTACCTTATGAACCCCTTAAGAACCCCCTCCGAAAAATTTTTCTGTGTTCGCCCCTTGTACTGGTATTGGCATAGAAAATATTAAAGATAATAATAACAACGGCACCACCACAATGGTAATATGTGGTTAAATCAAAGACGGCTGTAATTATAACAAAATTAAAGCGCATTCATACTTATTAGTCGTAGTGTTAATGGATCAGTAATACATTGAAGCAAGGGCAAAGTTTTTAATTCTGGTAATGACTTTGACATAGTCGAATTATTAGTATTTGTGCTAAATTAAAAACAATCATAAAATTCATTCAAGTCAAACTAGCGGGGATCACGTCTTGATTGAAAGCAAATACGTTTTAATCAGACCATAAAGAATTCAATACTTCGCTTACTACAGAAAAATGTATTACAAAAAAATAATGAAAACAAGTTGCGAATGCGATAAGAGCTCGACAAACGGTAAGCGTTGATGGTAGGCAGCAACAAGAATGCGCGCCCAACTGAATCAACCAAAACAACAAAAAAAAAGCATGGAACTGAAAAAGGTAAAAAATGTAAATACCAATTCTGCTAGACATAAACCAACAACAAACAACTGGCGACGGTGGCAACATCAGCGCGCTTGTGGTTTCAAACAAAACAGAAGCACAAAACTATGCACGCCTGCAACAATAAAACAACAATAACAAGTATGAAAACAACATACGCTAGATGGTGATTGCGATCGGAAAATATCAGCACATTTGTATCTGGAAGCCACCAACTGCAAACAGACATAAAGACACAAGCTTGCACTACTGGCACATACAAGTGTGCGTATGTATATATGTATGTGGTAGTGTGTATGTACATATTTACTAGTATTAGTTTAGCAACAATCATACTGACCGCATAGCATGTGGAGGCATGTGCAACCGCAACAACAACAACAACAACAGCAGCAGCAATATGGCTTACTTTATCAGCTGTTCGCATTCGAGACGACTTATGTTGTTGCTGCCGTCTTCCTTAGTGTTTGTTGTTGGGTTTTTAATAACCGTTGTGTGCCTGCCATGTATACAGAACTAGCAACAATTTGCGCAAATATAAAACCTGAAGAAATAGTGCAACACCGCCTCTGAAATTTTTTTGTTACTACTCAGCTTGCGCACTCACTTGCTGCCTGAGCATCAGCTGTTGCTTACAACGTGCCATAGAACGGCTAGTTTTAGCAGCAACAACTAGTAATGTATCGCTAACTAAGATATGAAGCATGAAAAATTGGTAACAGACGCAATCGTAGCGGCGGCAATTGTGGAAGCTGGGCCGCGGCGGTGCTGCAACATGTTGCCATCGTTCGCGGTTGCAGAACATTTTCAATGTGATAATGTTTGATTGAAAGCTGCGATAAGCTACTCAGTTGGAGAGACGACAGGTTGTTTGGTTTATTGACGGCAACAACTGAGCGCTGATTACTCACCACCCCTCGCCATGTTTATTTGCAGTTTTTTGTGCTTCTGGAAGAAAAATTATGAAATTGCTTGTAAGGAAATTTTGCAGCGCCTTATCTTTGTGTAATCAAGCTGAAAATTGAAGTTTGTTGTAGTCGTGTCGTTGGAGCACTGATATTGGAATTGATTTTGGTAATTATTTTGGTAGTATCTGTATTTGTATTGCCATTGATATTATTGGTACTCATTGGTATTGGTACTGGTGACTGCTGTAAATTGGGCTAGTTCAGAACTAGCGCCGAACTACCTCATTGGGAGGTGGGACTGGTTCTCGATCTATCCCAACGCAATGCTTTCAATTGTCTATTTTAAAATGGTGATGTCATAGGAAGTGGCAATCATTCCACTCTGCAGAACTTTAGATGGTTTCAAGTTGGTTTAAAAAGAAATTCTTTCGAGCTGGGACGTAAGTAGATAGTGTAAAACTAGTTCCAAAATGAATAGTTATGAACCAGTAAAAATAAAAATAAATTTAAAATATCTAGCACCAGCGAAAACAAGAAAACGATTTAGTATTTCAAAGTTAATGTTTTATTTTTTTAATATATAGAAAGTTTTTAACATAATGCTTTGAATGTTTTGAGTATACAAATTTATAATTAAATTTTAGTTTAAGTATTAACTAGAATTGAAGTTCAACTTTGTGTCCTGCAATGCTCTTCAAAAAACGCCACAGTCTCCACAAAAAAATACTCAATGTTGATCGTTTATCATTAGCTATTTGAAGCTTGCACTGTTTTATACCTATTTGATTTATAAAACTGCATACTAAAATTAATGCAAACAATTCTGATAAAAATATTTGAAATTTTGGTTGTTGCCTTTTGATTAATTTTAATTTCTGTACAAAAGTATAAACTATTTTTTAATAAAAAAAGATTTTTAAAACAAAGAAAATAAAAAGAAAAATAAGCAAAAATGTGGGAATCTTATAACTGTTACATAGTCGTATTCAGGAATAAATAGTTTTTAGATAAATTCATCTGGAACGATTATTGTTAAGCAAAAAGGTAATTTTTTTAATTGTTTTAATTATTTCCAGTAAGATTTGAAAGCATTTTTTTTAATATTATTATCTTAACTATAATGATTAAAGTATTGATCTAAACAACTATTTAATGTAAAACACATCTAGTGTGAATTATCGACGCTCTTGAAACTTGGTTGTCTAGGTCTACAATTATAACCGTTTGAGATTTGTTGCGACTAATTAATATCCAATTGAACCCGATAGAAACTAGTCCCGCAATACTCCCTTTAGAGATTAGTCGCATATTTTTTAGCAGTGAGGTATTGTAATGGGTATTGTTATTAATATTGTTATTGGTTTGTACTTGGCATTAGTAATAATTTCCAATAAAAACCCCTCGAAAACATAGAGATGATCACTTCCATAGAATAACTCTTTATTTTACCTGCAACAATTTGCTACGACCAATGCAGAATGTCTTATCGCATTATTGAATTAATCATAAACCAGTTTTCGATTAAACTTCCCCAACTAGTTGCCATTAAACTACGCTGTCGGAATGAGTTTATCTAATTGAGACATACATTTGTACATGACTAACTTGATATGATTACGTTTACGAGTGTATTTCAATGTAAACAAATACGCATTTATACATAAGTGTAGCTAAGTGTTTCAGAGCTCAAATGTCAAATTAGTGCACAGCGTGCAAATAAAAAATGGCTCAATTGCAAAGCGCAAGACACGGTGACAGCTGTCAATTGAGTTGGAAGCTTTTAGGCGCTTTTCCCAGGCTAACAGTTACATACCTGCAAATTAATACGGCATTGGTTAGAAGCAAAATTCGCTTTATAAACAGGTTTAAGAATATCTGCAGAGGAGATAGAAATTCAGGCATTGATGTGCAATGTCGCGCAAATGTAGGAAGGCAACATTAAGAAATAAAGAAAACAGGAGAGCGAAGTAGTGAGCATTGTGTGTGCGCCCCAATTAAATAATACAAATATTTTACCGCATTAGCTGGCAAAATTAAAAAAAAATTATTAGATACCCAAACTTTCGTGTTTTGCGCTCGAACTTGCACACCGTCAAGCCAGCTGCGAAGCGCGCTATCAGCAATCTAAAATTTCTTGCCGCCAACAATATACTCGCGCATATAGTATAAATTTAAAATGCTTTTTTTGAAGCATCAAAGCCAACAACCGGTAGGTTTTGAGTTCTTCTTACTTCGGTTGCGCCAAAAATTCGTGTGCTCATTACTCACTTTTTATTTTCGCAACGTAGAATTCAGTTCATTTATTTATTTACCGCACGCCATATGTTTGCGCGACTAAAAACAAAATATTGTAAAGCGAAAACCCCAAAAACGCTAAACAAATTGTTTGCACAACAATTTTTCGTGCAAAAAAAATAAAGCATAAGAAAGTTGCAAGTGTGAAAGATTTAGCACATTAGATAATGGCCGCTCGCGTGAGCGAAGACAGACAAGTGACTGACATCAACAACGTCGTCGCGAAAGCGAAATGGGCACCGACTGCAAAATGAAACGACATAAAAATAGTGTGAACATAAAATAAGCTTGCAAAAAGGATGAAGAAAAAAAAAATGAAAGTAATAAAAAAAAAACGTAATACAATAAAAGAAAAGAATTAAAATTTTAAACGGCGCACATTGAAAACGCGGCCACAGTTGTTGGACGCATGCGAGCGCCGACAGCCAGGTTTAGCGGCTAACAGACAGGGCATCAGACAAGCTGACGCGCCAGTGGTTTTTCCTTACAATAGAAATTCGAAAATTACGCATGCATGCAAGTAAGTGAAGGCAATAAGTGTGAATTTTTTTTTTTTTTTTTATCAAAGTTTAGAGTTTTAATGCTTAATTACAAATTAATTTCGCTATTAACTGTGGACGGTGGACGCATATCGCACATTCACTCATGGACGAAGCAGTGCACATTGGAAGAGGAGCATGATTTTTAGTGTTTTCTTGGCGCTAGTCGTTAGCGAAGTGTACTTTAAGGAAGCCCAACTGGAGCAACAAATTTATAAAAATCTGTGGAGAAATCATATTTCCAAAAATAATATTTTTTAAATTTATAATCGCGCGAGATATTTCTATTTGTACTGATCGTGTGCTCGCATGTGCCCATAGGTGCTCTCACCGTGACAAAAGGCCACACACTTTGGGTCGTTTGCACCACCGCTGGTTAAAATTAGCTGCAGTTAGCTACAATTCAGCGCTAACTTATCTGACGGATGGTCTTAACCAGCACTTTTAGTTCCGATTAAACGCTTAAGCGCAGATGGTGCAAACGTCCTTTACTGTTCTTGCGCCTCATTTCAACTCAGCGAGTGCTGAACTAGAGTGAGCCAGGGTCGGTCGAGAAAGCTCCTTAAGCTCAGAAAGTCGTAACTCTCATGTTTGGTAGCGATTTCGGTAGTAGTCTTGATTGGAACGTGAATATGAATTTTTGCACAAGACTTGTGTGATTTTTAATGTGCCAAACTGGTTGAGTAGAGTACTTCACTCGATGTTACAATCCCCTCCCTCACTCTCGTCTAAGTCGTGCTGGTAAAATGCCTTCTAAATAATTTCAATTTTATTTAATATTATCAGGCCTCTTGTTGACCCTGAAAAAATTTTCATGCGGTAATTTGTCTAAGAAAAAAAAATCTGTAACCATTCACGCATCAGCGGTATTTTTATTCGTGAGACGAAGGATTTTTTTTTTTTTTCAAAAATGTTTACTTTATATGAAACTAGAAGACCCGGTAAACTTTGTCCGCCCAAAATTTAGTAGAAGTAAATGAAATACTTTTTGAACTATGTTTATCTCTGTTAATGCGGTAAATGAAATTGCCACTTCCGTTTTCGTAGTTTCCTACTTTTCTATACCTTTGGCAAATTTTCCAAGTTAAAAATGCAGCTTTAATGAATATAAAAGCAATATTTTGTCGCCCCAGTTATGGTGTATAGTTTTTTGTATATCTCGACTCCAGCGCTACCAAACAACATAATTTTTCAACAACCCATTTTTCATCATACAAGTAGAATACAATGTGAATTTCATCAAAATCAGTTTAGAAATACGACTTTTATAAAAAACTCGCCTCCAGCGCCACCTATCTGATACGTTTTCCGCAGAGGTGTTTCTCTTCCCCTTATCAATATATACATATAAAGAATATGACTGAAGTCAGACTATATGTACGATCTTGAGTTATAACCTGACACCAGCGCCACCTATTGAGGATTTATCTCCGTAACATTTTTTCTTGGGCAAAGACAAACACAACTAAAAAAAGTCAACTTAAATCGGACAATCCATTCTCCAACTTACTTTTATACGCTATGTATATAAAGATTTACGTAAATTCAATTCATTTTATTCATTGGCAAGCCTTAATTTTTTTCACATTTAACTCACCACGGTGACTGCTAAGTTTTGCAAATATTTGATACCCAATTAACCGCTAAAACAGCTGTGATTGTAAAAAAACGGCCTTGAATGTCAAAAAGAAATAATAAATTTTATTCTTGACCAACAAAAGACAAAACGCATAAAAATAATAATAATACAAACAATAACAGCAACGAGAGAAGTAAAGCAAAGTTGCATGCCGCGAGCAGCAGCCGCCTGCTCAACCCGAGTGGAACCCCACACCGATTTAAAAGGTACCACCAAGTTTTAACGTGGCGTGGTTGTCAATTTTGTGGTGGTGCCGATTCGCAATTCACTCTGCAGCCGGCATGTTGCCGTTGTTGCAAGTTGGCCAATTTTGGCGCACACTTGTTGCACTATTGCTTTGCGTGCCTGCATATCGATGAAGGAATAAAGATAACATTTTTGTGGCGTTAGATTCGTTTGCCAGTTGGCTGGTGCAGAGGTCGAGACTAAGACTGTGCAGCGGAGGGAAGGCTAACAAGATTGCCAAATCGTTAATGCGCATTAACTGACAGTTAATTGGTCAGTTATGTATTTGCATTTGCGTGTCTAGTTAACCCCAGTCTTCGCCCTCTCCACTATGCTCTTTTGCCGGCTAATGCAAGTAATAAATATAAATCATGATAAACTGACAAAGATATCAGCTCAATGAGTTTCAACTATGCGTTAATTCTTATTTGAATTGATACTTTTATGCGTATGTGTTTATGTTTGAGTGGGTTCACTCATACATACATACAAAGCCGTAGAAGTAAGTCGATGGAAGCGAATGTGTTAAAAGATTACTTATATTGAACTGAAAATCTAAACTGCATTTTAATGTTCAAACATCTGAAACAATTGTCCTCTTAATTGTGAGAACTTATCGATGCAAACAATCTAATTAATTATCCGAAAAGGAAAAGTTATGTTATCTTGTGTTGCACCAAATGTTCAGCCACAGTTTTTTTCCTCAAACGTGTGTAAATAATCGAATGTCAAACACTTTAAAACTAGAAGAGACTTATGAAATATGAGCTATGAATCATAACGTCACCCAGCGAGCATTTTCTCTGTGTACAAACACACATGCTATACAGGGTGTTCCAACGAACAGCTTAAATATTTTTGTCTTTATTACCATTGCCTAATAATAGCCCTGGTTAGATCGGTTTATAGTGTGGTGAGTTTTTATTGTAGCTACTTTTAAAATTTTACCGATTATGGAATTGGAAGAAAATATTTAGTTTAAGACTTTTTTAAGAGACAGCTAGCAAATTGTCTTCGGGTATTTTGGGTGGACAAAATTTACTGATTGACTCAATTAAGCGCTATCTAAACGCCGCTTTACTATTCATTATCAAAATTTCAATTGCAGAGGAAGGGTGACTCCTATATTTAAACAAAATTTTTTTCGGTGCAAACGATCACCTAGAAGTGTCTGTGAATCTTCAGTTTAAGCAATGATTTGTCAAATAGCTTCAAATCGCTGACTGGGCATAAAAAGAATATATTTGAGTATGAGCTTGAAATTCAATTATTCACCTCGTGCTCGTGTAAATTTGCTCACATATTTGGATAACTTAAAAAATGTATCTTTCGTATGACTGCATTTTTTTTTTCTATGTGCCACAAATTGTCTTTATATGGAAAATAAATATAAATACAAACAATACAATGAAAATATGTAATCAAGAAAATCGTGTAGATAATTTTTCTCCGCAAAGGTGCAGCGACAAAATGACATTTATGACCACAAAAATTACAGAGCACTGGAATGAAAGGCGCGAAGGCGTGTGGTGGAAAATGGGCATGTCGTGATGCAGTTGGTTGGAATTTTATTTACCTTTAAAAAAGATAATATGGATGTATGCACAATTTAGGAAGCATATTGGTATGTTCGTAACCAAACCCAAAGCGCGTGTCGTTTGTCGCCGTCATAAATATAATTTTCATTTTTTTTCCTAAGAAAATCGACCTTCGAGTTTCCTTATTAAGATAAATAGTACACGAAGTTTTTCACATATGTATGAATGTAAGTACATACATTTCTGATAATTGCTTGACATTTATGTTTGATTGTTTAAAGTTTATTCCACACACAAGGAACTGTGCATTTATATAATAAAATTTGGTCGTATGTCTTGATTTCAACCACCCGTGGGAAGATCATATCTGATTTGAACGCTTCTTCAGAATTCGTAGAGGAAGCACCATCTGTGCCCTCAGAAGCTGTGATTCAGACCAATCCTTAGAAATTCTGTCGCATCCTTCTACCTCCTTCCGTCCAAGATTAAACCATTTTAATAATATAACTCTACGTACATAGCATGAGCCGAAAAGGTTACAGCCGAGAGTTTAGAAATACGCTCCATAGAGCATTGCTTAGTTTTTGCTAATGATTGGTTTTGGCTCACTGTTGCTATTTTAACTAACGTTATAACAGATAGGTGGTTTCCATATCAAATACAAACTATATAAACGGGTTGTTGGAGCACCGTCCGCCTATTATATTTTTAATATATTTAGGAAGCACCCAAATTTCAAAATTTTCTCATTTTCTCCTCCGTTTTCATTCATTTTTCTTCGTTCTCTTTTCAGATCTATCAAGTATTTTTTGTCGTTCTGAAGTCAGCGAATTCCCCGCGACCTGCTTCGTGGATACTAGAAAAATCGCTAGACGGCTTCACCTACGAACCCTGGCAGTATTTTGGACTCAGCGAAGCGGACTGCCAGCAACGCTACGGTCTCGCTGGTCAAAACGGCAAGTACGTTTTTGGGAATGATACTGAAGTCATTTGCACCACACAATTTTCGAAAGCGTTGCCACTAGAAAATGGCGAACTGCATGTATCATTACTTAAAAATCGTCCCGGCACTATGGAACAATCTGTGGAGTTGATGACCTTCATAACAGCACGCTACATACGCATTCGCTTGCAGGGCATGCATACAACGGCGAATCTGGACAACAGCGTAGACTGGCTACTGGATGCACAATCACTGGAGAAACGTTCATTCTACTCACTTAAACAGATACGCGTTAATGCGCGTCTCGATTGCCACGGCCATGCTGATAAAACGGTGGAGTTGGCGGAGAAGCGCGTCGATGAGATGGAGTACGCCCAAATCGCATCAACGCTGCAATGCGTTTGTCAGCACAATACGTGCGGCGCAGACTGTGGTGAATGTTGTGCGCTTTATCAGGATAAGCCGTTTCGGAACGGCACAACGCGTGAGGCCAACGAGTGCGAGCTGTGTCAGTGCAATGACCACGCAGAGTCGTGTATTTACGAAGCTTTTCTGGAACGTGGTATCTGCCAGCAATGTCAGAACAATACTGCCGGCAATGAGTGTGAGTTTTGTGCGAACGGTCACTACCGCGCGTATAATGAAACTCTGACGACACCCTGCCAGCGTTGCGAGTGCAGCGGAAGAGGCGCAACGGGCACGTGTGATCCAGTTAGTGGTGAATGTCATTGTCGCGAAGGTTTTCAGGGCGCACGTTGTGATGAATGCCGGAGTGGCTACTATGGCGACGAGTGCCGTAGATGCGAGTGCGATGTGCGAGGCACTGTACCGGAGACGGAGTGCGCGGGTGTGTGCAAATGCAAAGTGCATGTGACAGGCGATACCTGTAACGAATGTCTGCCGGGTTATTATGATCTAAGCGCCGAGCAAGTCGATGGTTGTGCGCCCTGTTGGTGCTCCGGTTTGGGGTTGTCGTGCAGTAGTGCAGCGCTGCAGACGCTCGCTTTCGAAACCTTGAACGATTGGAAGGTGACGGATATGACGCGCTCACAAGTAGCCACGCCAACGGTGGATGACAACACAAACTATTTGGTTTATGGCATGTACGATTTGAATGAAGTGGAAGCCGTTTACTGGCAGGCACCGCAAGGCTATCTTGGTAATCGACTGACCAGTTACGGCTCAAGGCTCACCCTGCAAGTCAGTTGGGTGACGATACGCGGCGATACATCTGGCAAACCCACAGCTGGTCCAGATGTGATACTATTCGGTCGCAACGGCTTAAAAATCGCTTATGGTGATGCATCTTATATGAGTGGTTCAACGGCTATCATTAATATCACGCTGGACGAGGTCGGTTGGTATCATGTGCCGGCAGCCGTGCGAGATATAAAGACACGACTGCGTCGGACGGAGTATCATGGCTCGGCGGTGACACGCGCCCAGTTGCTCTCAGTTTTATCAGCCTTGGATGCATTGCTGGTCCGAGGCACCTATCATACAGATCAAGTGGAAACGGTGCTAGAGCGTGTAATTATTTACTCGGGTGGCACGGAGCTCGGCGCGGCTAAGGCGAGCACACGCGTCGAACATTGCGTTTGTCCTTCTGGCTATACAGGACTATCCTGTGAAAGCTGTGACTTTGGCTACATACGCATCTGGGAGAACGCGACCGATCATCAGTTGGTGGCCAAGTGCATTCCTTGTCCCTGCAATGGACATTCGAACTCGTGCGATTTGCAGAGCGGTGGCTGTGGCAACTGCATGCACAACACCTATGGCGAGCGGTAAGTTCAATAATTTCGTAGGTTTTCCAAAGTAGCAGTGACAAAATTTTCCGAATTCCTTATATAAACGAAACAAATTTTTAATAAAATACAAACAATTTTAAAGATTTGTTTTTTAACTATCATTACAAAAAAAAATGTTGCATTGTTCCTTAAAAATTAAAAGAACTCAATAACATTTTAAAAATAAAATTTATGAATTAGGTAACTTTTTTCATAAACTTGGTTGTTAACTGTTATTCGAAATTATTTCAAAGAAACCTTTTACATAAAATTATTTATTTTTAATACAATTATTTGTTATTAGAATATTCAGATTTTTAAGTACATATCTCGTAACTAAATACTCGTAACACTTTACAATTTTTACCTCAACTGGTCACCCTAAATAAGTTTTAACCTTACCATATTGTTCTTGTCTATGATATTTACCCAACATTTCCTCATGTCTACCTCACCACTCTTCCATATATTCATTGTATTCTTCTTTTCTTTTGACCAGTTGCGAACGCTGTAAGGTGGGTTACTATGGCAATCCAATGCAAGGCACCGAACATGACTGCAAACGCTGCGCCTGCCCTCTACTGGTGGATAGCAACAACTTTTCGCCCAGTTGTCAGCTGAAAACGTTCAGCATCATGGACTTGAACCCGTTGTTTGGTGTGGTGGAAAATTCGGAATATATTTGTACACAGTGCCCACCCGGCTACACCGGCGACCATTGTGAAATGTGCGACGACGGCTACTTTGGCAATCCAACTGTGGTGGACTCACACTGTCGTCCATGCAATTGTGATGGCGGACCATGTGATGTGTTCACGGGGCAGTGCATCATTTGCGAGTGAGTAGAAATTAAAAAAAAATTTGAGTATAAAAAATTAACACATTCACTAATTTTTTATTTTGTTTCTACCTTAAATTTTTAGTGGTAATACGGAAGGTTGGCGTTGTGAGCGCTGCAAACTCGGCTACTGGGGTGATCCCTCGGTGGGATGTGAACCCTGTGACTGCTATGCCGATGGCTCGGATAGTGACTTTTGTGATAGTACGAATGGTCAGTGTTTGTGTAAGCCTCGTTTCGCCGGTCAAAAGTGTGACGAATGTGATGCGGGTTTCGCGAATGTCGATTTGAAGTGTTTACCGTGCAATTGTAATCCTCTCGGCGCTGAGGAAATAGACTATTGCGATCCGGATGGTGGACAGTGTGAGTGCAAGTCGGGTGTGACAGGCCTGAAATGCGATGAATGCTTAGAGGGGCACTTCGGACTAAAAGAGGAGTCGGAAGGATGTAATGGTGAGTGAAGAAAATTTAAATTCGTACCATTTATTTTATTTTATGTATACACATGTATGTACATACATAAGTAGGTTGTAAAAATGTCAACTTCGCAGAGTAATCATTACAGTTTGAAATTTATCAACATACATATATTTAATTTATTCTAATTTGTTTCGACTTCATTAGCTGCACTAATCGGCTTGCAGATTTCAAATTTTTGAGCAAGCCGACAACCTCTTAACCTTTAACAAAAATGAAAAAAGGTTTATTTAATGTGCTGACTAAGTGTTATTATTAATCAATTTCAATGGCTAAGAAGAGGTTTACTGAGTTCCGTTGTGTTCAGGACCAACCAAAAGAGGTCGTTACACCATAAATAGTCGATAACATCCATGGAATGATGTTGGAGGACCCAAGAATGAAAATGCGCGAGGTGGCTGAGGCTGTAGGCATCTCAATTAAGGGGATACATACATTGCTGTTAAATTTGGATTACGATTAGTAATCAATTAGATTAAATTTGAAAAGGAATGGTATTGATTACATATCTAATTCTCTTTTTAACAATTCCTGATTATTAATTAATTATGATTACAAATAATCCAAAAATAATTAAGATTACGAGAAAATAATCAAAAATAATCAAAAGTAATCAAAAAAGTAATTGGCTACTTTCAAGGATTATTTTTGATTATTTTCGATTATTTTTAAAAAAATTTGAAAGCTCATCATTTTATTCTTACATTTCGTTTTGAAAAATTTGCATTGAAAACATTATGAACAAATAAAACAAAATTAGATAGCTGCAATTGCAATATTTGCCTCAGGCTTCAACATGAAATATGGTTGGAACCTTTCTCTTAACCTCTGTTCCATTTTTAAAATAAGAGATGATAACTGTTGCAATTCCTGGGATCTGCATAGCTTATGCAGCCTATTGCTCAGTGTCACAAGAGTTGGTATTAAAAATCCTGTAATAATATTAATATAAATTTATATTTTAAAGAACCAAAATATGAAAATACCATAGTTAATGTTGCTTTCTCCTTGAAGAAAGTCCAGGGCCTTTGCAATTGGTTCCATTACCAAATTGTACATTTCCAGGTACTGTATGTCTCTTGCAGAAAACTGTGGCAAAGTCAACTTATCACACAGATTCAATGCTAGTATAATAAAGAATCAACATCAAACTTTCAAAAAACCTATCGAAAAAAATGTATCATGAAAATCAATGCTAATACCTCAAGAAAGCAAATATGTTCTCGGTTTTGCTCCCCACTGTAAGTACATTCAAGCAAAAGAGTTACAAACCAAAGTGGCAAAATTCTAATGAGCACTTATGCTAGCAAAGGTACATACATATGTTACATACATATGTGCAATATCTCTAGCTTATAAGGAAAAGCTAAGCCGACGATACGTAAGCATGCATAAGTTAAGTGTTAGTTTGTAAATTTGTTTGTAAAATTGAACTAATGTTTCTAAATTGGAGTTATTGAAATGCAATATTTAAGTGAGTACTCCCATTTGAGTAACTGTAATGCAATATTTAAGTGAGTACTATTTTTGGAATTGTCAATCGATGGCAAACAAAATCTCACTGACCGTACTTTTGAAATGTTGGTATTAAAGAAAGCAAATAAAAAATGAATTATGTTTGCCTAATTTTAGTGCGGCATAATTAGAAGTCTCTACTCAAATATATGGTTTATTTTGAATACATTTCCTCATACTGCTTCAGCTTATACATATACATACATACGTAGTATTATTTTTATTCTTTAAGAAACAGTGTTATGTTACTGAAAAATGTTCATTATAACTAAAGGTGTTCACTATTACTAAACCTTTAATGGTAGTGCAATTTGTTTTTCAATATGAATAAAGGTTTAGTGATAATGACATTTTTTCCACTATCACTAAATTTTTAGTGATAATGGATTTTGCTGTTTAACTACTACTGAAGAAATAGAAACCTTATTGTACTTATTTTTTAGTGTACTATGCCCAACCCTGATAACAAGTATGTAAAGTGTAACATAACACTCACAAAAAAATATACGCAAAAGAAATATTTACTTTATACAAAATGCAGAATCAAGAAGAATGCAACAGGTTATCAATTATCAAATCGATGAACATCAGTAGTAAAAACAAAAAGTGAAAAAAAACAACTAACATGAAACACTAGTGCCATAATTTCGCAAAAAAAAAAAAATAATAATCAAAAACAATCAAAAGTAATCTTCGAAAGTAGTCAAATTATTTTTCGATTACTTTTTATTATTTTTGATTATTTTTTCGAAATTTTTATTAATCTTGACTATTTTCCGATTATCTGTAATCGTAATCAATTAGTAATCGTCCGAATCTGAATATAATCGTAATATAATCATTACTTCACCTTTCAAAAAAAAAATCTAATTACTAATTATTATGATTAGTAATCATTTGGATACATAACATTTTTCACGAATATTTAGATATGTAAAAGTTATCGGTGCGATGTGTGCCGCGATTGCTCCTACTCGACGATAAGAGCAACCGTGGGACCACTTCAAAACCATGGAAAAAATTCATGAATTGTGCTACGAACTGCTACCGCATCCAGCATATTCTTCAGATTTAGCTCCATACGACTATTTCCTATTTCCAAATCTGTAGAAATGAATGGAGGGTAAGGGGTTTTGGTGAAATGAAGGGGTCGGTAGAGAAACAAACGCCTGTCTTGAAAAAAAACTATTATTTGGAAGGAATAATAAAAAAATTGGAAAAACGCTGGACTAAGTGTATAGCGTTAAAAAGAGATTATGTTGAGAAATAGAACGCTTTTTTGCCGAAAAAAAATATATTTCATTCAAAAAGCCACTGACTTTTCAAACATGATTCTCTGAAAAATTACTAACTTAACGGCAAAGTTCCGTTCAGTTAAGTAGGACAATTCTCGACTAAATTTTTGATTACCTTGTCACCCGCTGACCTAACATAAGCAGTTTTGGAACACCATGTGCATATGCTGGCAAATTCCATAATTTTATATAAATTAAGTTAACGAAAGTTAGTTCTGGAATGCCGTAATTCCATTAACAATCGGTTTTACTACTCAATATCCACTTAAATGTATCCCATCATCATTACGAGCTCTTTAAAAGGCATTATTCGATACACTTGCAGTACCGCTACTTTTCCCAAATAACAATTCAAATATGATGGTACGTAAAAGTATCAACCTGCTCACCACTTGAAAATGTAATCTCATAAGTATGTATGTACGAGTATGTGCGTATGTATTGCACATGCCACATTTTAAAACACTTGCAACAAAACACAACAACCAGCTGCACAAAATGTATGTTCTACGTACGTGCGAGGCGCGAGTGAATTATGGCATGCATCTCGCTTAGCGGTTTGTGGCAGCACGTCTGCGATTGCACTCGTGCCGTGTACACAACAACAACAAGGACAGACAACAGCAATGCACTTTTGTGTGCGTGAGCGAACGCGTGATTGCTCATATTCAATGCATGCAATTAAGCTTAAGTGTTTTTTAAAAACTGCGGCAATGCATAAATGCTGGAAAGTCAATGGGAGTAAGAGTATGTAATATTCCTACTGTGAAAATCTGTGAAGGCATCAACTTTTTCGTCTCCCTTCGAATCAATTGTTTTGATTGTCGTAATAATTTTTGTTTTAATATTTTCCTATTTCAAATATTCACTCTCTATAATGACTTTTTTCCGCATTCAATGCACATTTTGCTTTGCTTTAGTAAATATGTACGATTATGTTAGGTATACGGTGAGATGAAAAGCAGATGATCACTCCATCGGCAGCAGCATTAAAATTATCATCGCCGAACTTAGTGTACGAGTATAAAGCGAGCGACGCAGCACAGATTGAATGCGTGCAAGTGAAAAGGCACTCAAGTCTGTCCCTCAAAACAAAGCAATGTCACAAGTATCAATTCGGAAAAAGCCGAATTTTTTCTTAGCTGTAGTTGTTGTTGCATTTGTAGTCAAATGATGCTACGTGCTCCTATTGACCTGTTGCGCTGGATAAAGCCAATGGTTAAATGATTGTGGTTGTTGTATTTTTTATGGATTTTCATTCCACTTTTATGCTAAAAATAAGAGAACAGGTTGACTGAATTAAAGTACAACTCTTTTGGCGATTTCTTGTAATTCATTCACCTGAACTTCGTTCGTATGTTTCAGAAGTTGAGTATGTGACGGGTGATTTTTTGAGAGCGGCTGAAAAACTTTTCCACTTTTCAGAAAATGTAAACTCTTAACCAAGAAAGCTGCTCGAGCGTGTGACCAAATGAAACAAACAATGTAAATGAAAATAGAATATTTTGATAACACCACCATCTTACTAGTCTGAAGAAAGAAAGAAAGTAATAATAATAATCCCAACGGTTTTATCCCGCCTGACCGACGCGATTTTTTCGTATATTTTGCATACATACATATATGCTGCGCCCTGTCATGAAAGGCAGAAGTTTGTTAAGTGTCGAGATCTAAAACTATTCAGCTACAGAACAAATGCTCATCAGCTGATCGAATAGGAATATATATACATACATATATGTATCTATATATCAATTATTGAGAGCATTGAGTATAGAGAACGGGAATGAGTGTTAAAATCATGACTCAAATTACGGAGAGACTCATTTAACTCAAAATTACTTTTACATGGCTTCAGAAAAATAGGCCTAAAATGTCCTGAAATTCGGGAGGGAACCTTTAGTTTTATTTCGCTAAAAAGATGAAGAAGAAGAGATGGGCTATAGATCAAGCAGGTCAGTAACTTGACAAAAATACTACGACTAGCATTTCCCTGCGACTAACAAGTGTAGGAAGATTAATGAGTTTCAAACGACTTACTATATATGTCGGCAGGTTTTACTAAGAATCCCAACGAAAATTTCTCAAAACAAAAAGCAGAAATTGTGTTTCAATTGACTCTATTCGGTCGAAATGAACTTGACAGCGCGGGAGGGAGATTTTGCGGAAGAAAAGTGAAAACTTTAGATTAATCCGTATCATCGTTTCTAAAGGAGAATTGGGTATTAAATCACCACTTATTAATTAAGTTTTACAAAACTTACAAACAATCCATAAATCTCACTACTTTAACACGTTTTCTCGTTCATGGAAGCGCAGAGAGTACAAACCACTAGATATACAAACATTTACGAAAGTCTTTGCTATCAAGACGGTTCAAGTTTCATTGTTAGCTGATATTCTATAAATCCATTGTATTCACCCAAAAATAAGCACCCTTTACATTCGTTCAATAATTCCATTTGTATGTTTTATTTTCAAATTTAATGTCTGGCCTTCTGTTACACTTTCACTGTTGCCTTAAGTCTCTTTTTTTTCGCTGACACAGTGTCGAAGCTATGCTCCTGCATTCTTCATATCAAAATTGTTTTTATGCTTTTTTCATTTTTCCATTCTATCACTTGAATTTGAAAGCTTTTGAAGTGTCTTCAATGGGATTATTATGAAATTAATCAGGTTTATTAGAGCCAACAGTTTTTAAGAAAAATATTAATTTTTCCGCTTAACTACTTCTATACTTAATTGTTTTATCGAAACTATTTGAGCAGTTCGTATAGTCAAAAATACATACCAGCGTTTGCTGGAATATTGCCATTAATAATTTAAAAAAATATATGTTTCATATGCAAATATCATCGCCAGCTCTTCTTTTTTCTCGTGTATTGAAATTATAGCCGATTCGATTTAATACAGACCATTAGAATAAAATTATTTAATAGTCGATTTGCTCCAGCTGGTATTTCTCATTTATAAAAGTAAAATGAAAAAAAAAAATAAATTTCCAACACACACAATTCTATGGCAAAGGCTTTTTTAAAATGATCGCAACTATAAAATCAACTACAGCAGCATTTAAATACTACAGAGGCATAAAAGAAATATGAAGTACAAAGCAAACGGTGCGTTTTAAACTAATTTGCTTTAAATGTGCATTCGAGCTGTTTGGTTTCATGTCACTCGAATGCACAAACAAGATTTACATACTCGTTGTAGTATGTACAGATATCAATGTACAAAGAAGCATTTGCAGTTTTATGTTCGACAGTCAAGCAGTTACTCGTACTACCAAGTTGTTGCCCGCTGTCAGTGCGCTATGTCTTGCCTATTATGAATATTGCACCTTGACCAATTGTTATTGTTATTTTTTTATGTTATTATGCGCTATTGTTATTATGTACTAAAGCATAATACCTGCCTACTTGTATACTATACTCATAGAATATGTCTTGTGACATTCGACTTGCTTGCGCTTGCGCGCGTTTGCGATTTTATTGCCCACAGGCGCCCGCTCGCTGCTTTTACATTGGCAATTTTTCTGCGTAAAACCTCTTGGCAGTAGCGCTTTTCGTTTTAGCTCTCTAATTGCTTACCATTTGCATTGAGATAGCTAAAGGCTCTTAGGTTGGCAGTTGGTAGTTTTGACTGTGTTGTTTATTTGTAAAGACCATTTAACCGGGTTATGGTCTGTTAAAAATGCTGAATGTCACTCTTGGCACGTTTAGTGTTGGAGGACAGATGTTCGAAAATATGTACTTATACTCGAACGTATATGTGTGTTCATATGATGGATGTAGTTGAATTCTTTATAACCCTGTCGGAAATCAAAGTACTTTAAAACCAATTTAAAAAGTACTTTTTTTCTAACCACAAGTGGTTTAAATTCATTATAATTTCTTGTCATCGACTAACTTTTTTAAGATGGCGATGTCCGAGGAGCAAGTCAATTATCCGACTCTGCATTTGATTTCAACCAGTTTCAAATATATTTGAAAGAAAGAACATTAAAATTACTTTTTTTGCAACTGCAATAAAATATATTTATTTCCAGCTACTTTAAAACTGCTTTTTTTACAACTATTTTTATTCGATTTGTTTTTAGACTTCTTTATTTTATACCTACTCTTTTCTAACTTTTTAAAAACGCATTTTAGTTAAGTTTTTATTAAATATATTAACATATATATGTATTTTTGTTTAAACTAAGTAAGGACTTCAGTGCATTTTTAACGTAAGTTTAAACGTTTTAAATAAAATTGAATTTAGTTTCTTCTGCATACATACTTCGTAAAAACATTGTTTTTATACCGCCTGATTGGCCTTGCGAGTAACTTCCTCTGGGTCACGATTTTCGATACAAAAGGCATCTATGTGTCTTAAAAATGATAAAGAAAAAATTTAAATATTTTATGGGCTCGCCCACTGTCTTACATTTCAAAAGCGGATAGAAATTAGCAAAAGCTTTTAATCGTGAGTTTAAGGTTGAAATTCATTACATCGTCATTGGACAAAAGAGCGAAAACCATCTCTTTAGGTTTTCATTTCATTAGGCACTTCATTCCATCAAGCTATAGAATATATGGGAAAAGGCTTTAGATATATATTTAGAATATTATGAAATATTAGCTTCTCACGTAAATTGTTTTGTTTCCTTCATAAATATTTTCGACAATGGCTGTCTGTTTTTATTGGAAATTGTAAGTGAATGACACCACAGCCTTCTGCTGTCGGATGAGAGTTTTTATGAGTACAGTGTATGTACCTATATACTATACACATATGATTCTCTTCACTACAAAAGTTTTTAAATTATTTTGTATTACGCTCATATAAATATACGAGTACGAAGAATTAAAGACTCGCACGCTGCATTTGTTTTAAAGCAGTTAATTTCCAACTACTTTAAAATTGGTTAATTTTTCAGACTGTCTGCTTTTTTCCGACAGGGAATATACATATATTTAAATTGTATATATCTTATTTTTTTATTGAAAAGTTTTCTCATAAAGGCAATCTTTTGCTGGGAGGGGTAGCTGAAAACTGTAGCAAATTATAATTTTTGTTTTGCTGTTACCAACAATTGCATTAAAATTGCATTATAGTGCTATGGATGGGTGGATAAATGGATTCGGGGTAGGGCGGGAAACCCAAACATGAATTTACCAAGCACTCAGACATTGTTGCCCATTGTACTTGAGGCCTGTAAAAAGGATAAACAGGATGAGGGAGAAGGGAGAAGGGGGGGATGGGGAGTCATAGGAGGTAATTACTCCTCAGCAAACATCCCCGATTATTTAACGTAGTTCGCTGAGGGAGAGAGAATGTATCTTGTCCATTCTCATGACATCCGACCCAAAGATGCGCACCTGAGTCTAGAGAACGCCGGGCAGTTGCACAGAAAATAATCTGTACTATCCTCGTCCTCGAGGCAGAATGCGCATAGCGGACCGTCGATGATATCTATGGTGACTATGTGTTGCGCCCATGGATTGTGCCCCGTAATCAGTCCAGTCAGAGCTCGCAGCTCCCTCCTCCTCTGGTTGAGGAGAAATTTCGCCACTGCTCTGCCTGGCCTTTTCAGAAAGCACTTTGTTATTTTGCAGGAGTCAGTACTGCACCAACGGTCCTCATGAGCATTGCTCATAAGTTCCCCAATGTACCTGGCAGTTCCCCCCAAACCTAACCCGATGATTGGTTCCGGTCCAACGGAACAGTCCGAAGACCCGCGGTTTGCCAATTCATTGGCCAGTTCGATATCTTGAACACCACAGTGTCCCGGCACCCACACAAGCTCAAGCCTTTTCCGTCTAGCAACGGAGTTTAGCCTTAACTTGCATTCCTGGACGATTTTTGAAGAAACACGAGCGGTTTCCAAAGCCTTTTGGGGCAGCTTGGCTGTCACTACAGACCTTAATATGGTATCCTCTCCAACTTTCGCCAACTATCCAGTCTGCTACTTTGAGTCCGTGGTCATCTGACCCAAAGCAGAGAAGCCTCTGAAGTTGCCCTCCAGATGGCAGCCAGCTCCAGTCCCATTATCAGTCTTGGAGCCATCAGTGTAGAAAGTTTTTACCGAGCTCCCCATAAGAGTATCTGGATCTCTCCATTCCTCCCTTGTAGGAAAGCTAACGGCGTACTTTCTTCCAATTATACATTCGAGCCTCTTTCAAAATCATTAAATTAAGAAAAAATATAATTAACAAAAAACACCCAAGTTTTTAATTTTGTACACAATTTAAAACTACATCAACAAATGTTGAAAAAATTATTATTACATTTAGTAATCTTGAAGTATCTAAAAAATAATGTTGATTATTAACAGAAAAATTTAAAGAAATTGTGGAATGCTAGGTTAGATTAATCTGGTTGGCTAAGCGCCACACAAAGACCGACTTGTCCCTTGCGATACCAGATGGAGCTAACCTTAAGTGGATCGGTAGAAGACATCATTTAGAATGCCAATGTCTTTGGCGAACTTGAGTAGAGATATAAGGCCCATTGCTGCGGCATCCTAAAGCTGATTAAACTGCGGAGCTTCTAAATAGTTTAGGCGCTTTCTTGCTATCACTGGACAAAGGGCATAAGAGGTGTTGCAAGATCTTCTTTGATCCTATCTCCCTGCATATCCAGCATATGTCAATAATCATAATTTCTATTTTGACCGCGTGTGTCGCTATTACTTTGATAATGTCCGGTCAAATACCTATAATGGTTCTGCATATATCTTCGTGACAGCGATATTACCCATTGAACTTGAGTGCCTTCGTTGAGCTTGCACATGACTCTTGTAATTTTACAGGTAGTTTATGCATTCCACCTGCTAATTGCTCGTCTTTTCATTTCCTCGTATATTTCATTGTATAGAGTTTGTAGAGGTTTGTAGATACGTTCTTGTTCAAGTCCAAAGTTAATCGCGCATTTGACAATCTCATCTACCATTTCGATTCCCGCTATGCCCCTTTGATTAGGTACCCCGTAGATATGCAGCCGCTTGTTGCTCGTTCCTTGGCTATCGACATATATATTGATGTTCGTCATGGTGAAGGATTTCCTCTGCAGTGGTCCTGCAGCTTAACCGGCTGCCGGATGTCTAGGTCTACATAGTATATTCCCGTTTCTACACCCTCTTTCATTTAAGAGCTGTCCTTAAATATGTTGAAAGTCTTCCGTTTAGGCTTCATGCATTTACGCCACCCATATATTTCGATAGTGGTCCGGAAGCTCTTTCCAAGTGAGGGGCCGTGCAATTTGGTCCGTATCGACCGCATTTATTTTGGCTACTGAACTATGCCCGAAGGTCTTCTGTGTGAACTAGCCTGCCGCCAATAGCCTTTACGCAGATTTAGCTGCGAGGCGTTCCGAGGTTGATTGACGCAATGCTAAGTATATTTTCTATTTAGGCCGTTGGAGTAGTTTTCAATGCTTCCGTAATACATAGAAAAGCGAGGCGCTGAATTCTTTTCATTGGTTTGTTGCGATTCACCACACCAGAGTTCTGTAGATTGAGATTGGCCTCACTATTGCTGTGTAGCACCAATACATTAGGGTGGAAGACAGACCCCAAGTAACAGCCAGCATCTTTTTGCATGCGTATAGCGCATAACTGGCCTTGTTCGCCCTAACCTCAACATGGCGCTTCTACAGCAATTTACTGTCCAAAATCACTGAAAGATACTTGGCGTGCTGAAATTGGTGTGGAAAATCGTCAATAAATTTTAATTCAAAAATTCGGATGCAAGTTTGAAGTGGCTACAAATTACGTTTGATATTTGGAACATTTTTTTCGTGTCGCTCTTCCGTAATTTTTTTCATATAACTCAAACTTTTTTTATTTCAAAATGCACCACTGCGTCACTTTAATACACTTAAATAGAATGTGCTATAAAACTTCCCATACAAGTTTGACGATTTTCTTTTTTAAAAAAAATTTTTAATTTTATTTTTGAGTATTTTATGAGTCAATGGAGATAAAAAAAATTATGAAAATTTAATTTAAAAAAAATAAATAAATAAATGTTTGTGTTTGAGTAAGGTGATATGTGTCTTCTCACACACGCCTGCCAAGTATGTATATTTCTCCATCTGGCAACATTCGCAACAACCAGCAACATTGTTGCTGAAATGCCATCACTTTGAAATATCGCTCAACCGTGCAAACTTGAGCTCAAAGAACTAACAACTTGGTCACTCTTCTCAAGTTACTCACCTAGAATGGGCGAATGCAGTACAAAAAGAACAAGAAAAAAAAATACTTTCAAATAATCTCTGAAAAAAAAAAATGTCAAAGAGGAAAATCTGCAGCAAAGAATTGTGGAATCGTGCAAACCACACATACGCACACATTCATACACACAAACGTTGTGAATTCTTGCTACACATTCTCTACATTGCATTGTCTGCTTGGCATTGTAGCGTTTTTTTTTTGTTTTTTTTTTTTTGATTTTGTCATTGCGCCAACGTCCTCTGTGTGCAGCCAAAGAGTTGAAGTGACTTTCTATTCTTTTGTCTATCAAATAAAAAGATCTACTATCATCACTTTCCAAGTGGGATTAGGGATGACAGAAAAATGATTTAACGAAAAAGTGTGTGCGCAGTGTTTAGAATTAAAAAAAAATTACTTAGAAAATTGTTAAATAAAAAATTTGATTATACTGAAAACTTTTTAAATTTATATTTATTTAAAAGCTTGTCTTTTTTATGTAAGTTATATTTTAGGTAAAAAAATTTTTTTGTGTGGTTTGAATTAAAGGATGCCTGTATTTTTTTCACGTGCACTCTTTTCTCTCATCTCTAAATGCACTGCTTTTAAGTCACTGTAGTTTTTTTTTATAATTTGCTTTAGGGTTTTGCGCTTCTCGCTGCAGCGGGTGTTATGTGGGCGTTGATTATTATTGTTATTACCATGGCCTAGTGGCTTCCGTTTACGGTGGCAGCAGCTAGCCTAGTGCAACTGTACGGCCAAGCTACAACAATCGCCGGCGCAATACAGTAGCAATGCGGGGTTGTCATTCTCATTGTCATGGTTGCTTTGCTCTTCGAACAGATAAGATATCTTGAGGTTACAGTGGCAGCTGGAGTGTTTAGTGGTGGACGCGACTTAATTTTTTTTTGTCGTTTGAAAAATTGATTGTTAAAGGCGGCGGGGCAAACTTAATTCATTACCAAGAATAAATTTTTTAAACGCAAAAAACATACATATGTATGTATATAGTATTTTTTCTTCAAATATAATTTGCAATTACTTGAATTTTATTTACACAAATGTTAAATTTGTTCGGCCTGCAGTAGCTTAAGGCCACCGATTTAATTAAAGCCATATACATATATAAAATTTATTTGTATGTAAAAGTTTCGCTTGAAAAATACAAAAAGAAGCTAGTTAAAAAATGACAGACCACTAACTGTCCGATTCTGTGTGCTTGATTAATTATCAAAGATTTACAAATATTCCGAAGTTTACAATTTGTCAAACACTTTTTTATTTTATCAAGAACACAAAATCAGACAGTAATGCGCGAATTCAGTAATTTGGTATCACCTCAAGATCACAATTTAAAGACTTTATTTTTAGTCTAATGAATGCCAACTTGAAAGAAAACAGAAAATTTAACAATTAAAATGTGCTATTTAAAATTCTAAATTCTGAAAAGGCGAACACTAGGAAAAAATTATTAAAAAATGTTTGTTCATTTTTCTGTTGGCCTAGAAAAATGTTAATATTTTATAATTTTATTGAGCTCAAGGCCAGTTTATGGAAGAACTGTTGTTGTTTTTTCACAAACAAATCTTCCATAAACTGGCCTTGAGCTCAATAAAATTATAAAATATTATTATTAAAAAATAAAAAAATTTGTTGGATATTCAAAATACTACTTTTTGACAATTCAAATCCCTTTTATTATGGAATATATTACTCATTGATATTTAGGTCACAATATATCTATGTAGTCCGGTCAATTTAGACATAAAAATAGTGATAACAAAAATTCCGACAGAGCTAAACTTTGGTAGAGACCATGAGTTTACCATTAGAAACAAAGTGTCAAAAAAGTCCCCATAGATCCCATGTGTGCTAAAAAACTAATTCGAGGTCAAATGTCGAAAGGCGTTTATCTCGAAAACGGCATGTTTTAGCAAAAAAATATTTCAGACCAAGGTTGTAGATCTCAAAATTCTCTATAAAAGTGGTCCTTATGATTTTTTCTTTAAGACCCACCATTTCTGAGATATCGCGCTTGTAAGAGTCACGTTCTACATAATAAGCAAGCAAAGATGCCTATTTGGGTCTATTTTATGTATTAATTATACTATTTAGAGAAAATATACACTTTAAAGACATTCAGTCCCTTACAGAGTCACCTCTACCCGCGTGGCCTTAAATATAATATGACTATCTCTATATACATATATTAAACAGGATCTGTGTATGTATGTAACGTATGGACTCCAAAACTGCTAGACCGTTTTTTATGGAATTTTCATGGAATCTTCGGAATATTCAGGCGGGTGACACTGTGAAGTCTGATTTTTGATTTTCGATCTGCGGGCGGTGGGGCGTGGCAAAATCCAATTTTCATATTGCACCACCAATGACATATACATACATACATATTTTTATTTTTTTTGCTTTTTTTATTTTATTTAATTTTTATTTGAAAGCCGTTGTCATGCTTTTCAAAAAGAGATATCAAACTCTTAAATCGGTTATGTAGTTCCGAAGATATTTACAAAAAACCTATGTTAATAATGATCCAATATCAAAATTTTAAAACTTTCGAAATGTTGCATTCAAAAATCCTTATTCAACTTGGAATGCC
This sequence comes from Philophylla caesio, assembly GCA_963971545.1. Taxonomy (NCBI): domain Eukaryota; kingdom Metazoa; phylum Arthropoda; class Insecta; order Diptera; family Tephritidae; genus Philophylla; species Philophylla caesio. Next base: position 5,220,096 of record OZ020609.1, read on the forward strand.
GGCTCCGATACGGGACATAAACAGTGTTCAAGACAGAGACCTGGTGCGAGAACAGCACTTCGATGTCAACCACCAACAACAATATGTGGAAACTCAAACAAGACGGTTGGTTGATGATCAAAAAGCTGCTTACGCAAAAATCATGCAACGGGTAACAAACGGAAATGGGGGCCTTTTTTTCCTTGATGCACCAGGAGGAACAGGCAAAACATTCCTCACCAATTTAATATCGGCGTCGGTTCGAATGCAGAATTGGATTGCACTCGCAGTGGCATCATCGGGAATTGCATCAACGCCATTGGACGGCGGACGCACTGCACACTCAGCGCTGAAACTTCCATTGAATTTGAACCAGGCAGAAACACCAACTTGCAACATCAGCAAAAACTTCGTCATGGCCACAATCCTTAAAACGTGCAAAATTATCATTTGGGACGAATGCACAATGGCCCATAAGAATTTGCTTGAAGCGCTTGACCGGACTCTACGTGATTTTCGAGGAAAAAACCAACCGATGGGAGGCTCTTATTCTTCTTGCTGGTGATTTCCATCAAACTTTGCCCGTTATTCCAAGATCAATGCCCTTAGATGAGCTGAACGCTTGAAAGCTTCATATCTTTAGAACCGAGTCGAAAAAATCACGCTATCGAGGAACATGTGTGTGCATTTGTTGCAAGACCCGTCTGACCAAACATTCTCAAAACTACTTTTGGACATCGGAAATGGAAAAATTACAATTAATCGCGCCACGAACGAGATTTCGTTCCCGCCTAACTTCTGTCAAATGCAAATGAATATTCAAGCCGTTGTCGACAAGGTATTCCCAAGTCTAACAACCTCTTACAAAAATCCGGATTGGCTGTGCGAACGTGCAATTTTGGCACCAAAAAATGATGATGTCAACAAGCTCAATGAACAAATTCAATTGAAACTGCCCGGCTAATTAATCAAATACAAATCGATCGACACAGTAATGGATGAAGAGCAAGCCGTCAATTATCCCACTGAATTTTTGAATTCATTGGAACCACCCGAAATGCCACCGCATGTACTAACATTAAAGGTTGGATCAACGGTAATTCGTATTCGCAACTTAAACGCACCAAAGTTATGCAACGGAACCAGATTGACCATCAAAAACTGTTCACCAAATTTAATCGAGGCAACAATCATTCGACGATGATTTACCATTCCCTTTGCGTCTTGCCCTTGCTATTACCATCAACAAAGCACAAGGCCAATCATTGACTATTGCTGGCTTAATTTGGGAAAATTCATGTTTTTCACACGGCCAGTTGTATGTGGCTTGCTCCCGAGTTGGCACGCCAAAAAATGTATACGTTTTTACACCAAATAAAAAAACAAAAAACATTGTCTATCCGCTGGCCTTAAGATGAAGTAATAAATAAATATAATTTCCAATTTTCCTTAAATACATGCGTTTCTTTTTTGATTGAGCCCATATCTACACCATATGTAATTTATTCTGAAAAAAAAACTTTATGATAGGTATACCATGGATTTTTATTTAAAGACCGTAAATTTCGTTAAAAGCTCAATTTAAATCGTGTTGTAATATAACACTAATGTTTGCTTAGGGCCAGCAACGCGGACCGGGTCAGCTAGTTTATTATTTTGTCCGTGTGCTGTCGTTCACTTACATGCTTCTTTTAGTGTTAAACGTTCAATATGAGTGAATATACGTATTTATTACAATGATAATTGCTGTGGTTAATCGTGGAATGCCAACTTTAATCGATGCAAGTGTCGCGAAAAGTGATGAGTTTGCTGATTATTTAAGAATTCTCGCAATTAAAATTAAAATTTCATAATTTGTGTAAAACTTTTTAAATCCACTTCAACCACTTATGTAAGAACATATTTCAACCTTATCCAAAGCTTACTTGTATGTACATATGTATGTCTACCATCTTCTCTACTAACTAAATACAAACATACCGACATACATAAAACATAAAACATAAAAATACATATTTCTAATGAAGTGTACGTTCATATTTATTTACATATGAAGCTAACCCTAATGGATATATTGCACTTTAATATTTTACAGTGAAAATATTTTTTGCGGCAGATAATAAAAATTGAATGGGGCCAACACCCATCATTATTCATCAAAGTATAATTCAAAAAATGTTAAAGTGGACAATTTTTAAGCAGTTTTATTATTTTTTTTTTTTTTATTTGCTAAGATTTTTATTGGCCTTAAAATGAATAATTTTTTACAATTTTATTGAGCTCGAGGCCAGTTTGTGGAAGATTTTATTTGGAAAAACAACATTATTTTTTAATGGTAGAAGTTATAGCCGCTATTTCGGAGATCACCACTTACCCAGGCGTTCAACCAAGGACCTCGGGTTTGCAGTTGTTGGTGTTTTTCCAAATAAAATCTTTCACAAACTGGCCTGGAGCTCAAAAATTGTGAATATTTTTTTTTTTAATATTCCTTAAAAGTGGCGTAGAAGCTAAAAATGTATGCAGTAAATTGGAGTAAAAACTTAAAGTCACAACGTTTGCGCAGAAAGTTATGGAATTAAATGTTTTACTAGTCCAAGAGACTCGTATGAGAATCAGATAAATTTAATTTTGGATTTCCATAAGCTCTGAAAGGCTTCGGACTTATGACTCGTATGATCATAGTTCAAAGCTTCCAATAACAAAAGCTTATAACCGATGCTACGACCATTGTAATTACAATTATTATTTCATTTTTAACAACTACCATATTTCTTTATCATTGCTATTAACATTACTTTTCTAGTAACTTTGCCATTATCACTAAAAAAATATTATCATAGCTTCCACTTACAAAATGCCATAAGCGCTCACTCCACATTTTTTTGTATCATCTTTCCTACTCATATTTTACTAAATATTATATACTCGTAGAGTTTTTCTACATATTTCCATTGTCAATTGATTACTTAAAAATGTTTAAAAGAAAAATTTTGTCAAAATTGGTTTAAAAGTTCGGAACACATTATTCTGGGTTAAACAAAGCAATTCAATGTCACCAAAATTCATTCAATTATGAGTTTCTTGAAACTAAATGAATTTTTCAGTTTTATTATTGTCTGAAAAATATTACCGGATTATTCGGTCCACCGCAAGATAAGACCATTAAATTTATGACACTTCAGTTAAAGCGCAGTTGGCCCAATTAAAACGCGTCAGCAAGCAACTAGTGCAACATTGTTACAAAATCTTCATGGCAAGCAATGGCCAACTGTGCTGAGAGGAAATATGTGTATATGCATACATATACAATTTAAAGTTTTTTGTAAATAAAAATGGCAAACAATTTTAACAAAATTAAAAATAAAAAAAAGGTTCGCTAAAGTTGCTCAAAAAGAATTTCAACATCAGACTTACAACACATGAACTATGTGAAGAATCACCAAAAGGTATCGCATTACTAATAAATTTTACGCAAAGTTGCATTTGAGCGGCAGTTAAAAAAAAAAATTATTCCATGCATACAATGCAGTAGTAAATACGTAGCAACTGAGAATAGCAAAACATTCAGCATGCAAGAATCAACAATTTGAATGTCAAACGACGAGCGAGAGTAGTGCGCATGCGTGCTAAGAGTATACAGCAGCCGGTATGGCATGGAAGTGAAGGCAATGCATTTATATAAACATACATACATACTTACATACTTCAAGGTGTGTGTAAAGATGGTAAACACTCGTAAATGCGCCTGAAGCATTTAACAGTGTCAACATGTTGCTCGTATGCTGGCTGTCTTTTCTGGCTTTGTGTTGCCAACACTAACACACCTCATTACAGCTACAGCCGCTGCTATTGCTGCTATTTGAGGCTATGAAAATCACTGCTGCAACAACATTAGTTATATACGGCAATTTGTTGTTGTTGCTGGCACACAGCTGCGTGATCTACGATGACATTTTGCGGCATCACGCAGACGCAATAAATTCGCGCAGTTGTTTAATGTTTTGCTATTTTTCCGTTGACTTTTCAAATGTTACTTTTTTTTCTCTCTTCTCCAAATTATGCATTTTTCCACTTTTTATATTCGTCTGTTTGTCTGTATTTCTACTGCGCCGCTACGACCACAACATGTTGGCAGCCACTTCCTTTTACGTTTAAGGTGACAAATTTTTACATGGCTCACTGTGTTGCGCGCGCCTCATTTTTTTTTTTTTATCGACACATGCGTCCGCTGCTTGTCTATCGTTCCGAGATGCTAACTGTCGGGCGCGCGTGTCGGCGCGTTCAGCTGTAGCCGCAAGCGTACAACAAAAGCGCAACACATACAAAAGTGGGCATATTTAAAAATGTGTGTGAGCGCGCGGCTACGCTTGACTTGTAAAAGAAAAACTATATTTTTTTATTTGCTATTTTTTGCTGCAATTTTTTCTCATTACAACTCTGCGCGTTGTCAGGCTGTTTGCTGTTCCTATCGTGACAGTGAATGGTCTGGCCGATATGCTGGCATTTATGACAGCGCTTGACAACAAATTGCATATATTGTCAACGCCAGATGGCGCCACCGCTGCTGTTGCCTCTGAATGTGTGCGCATTGTGCGATTAACCTTTTTTGAGCGCGACATTTATGACAAAACGCTGGCGCACCAGTGGGCGATGCTGCAATAGCGCATCTAATTTGGCGCGCACTCGCTGCTGACTTGACTTCAGCTTTCGTGTCCGTATCCGCACTTTGCAACGCAATTTCCATCAATAAAATCTAATTTTATGCCTGTAATTTATCGACGCGCAATAAATTTGTTGCCAGCGAATGCCTATCAGTGACTTTCAAAACTTTCAATTTAACGCGCAGACGCACTCGTTCAATCGGCCAATGGGGCGTTTATGTGCGACGTGCTGTACAAATGACACTTTCGTTTAGAAATCAAGTAATTATCCGCTTAGTTTTTTATTTTTCGATGTGTTATTTATTCTGGCCTTCAATATAACCGATCAGCGCGTCGCCTACCAGACGCATGCGTAATTTATGGTATGCTGCAGCAAGTGTCAATTGTAGCTACTTAGAAGCAAGGAAAACCACTTTGAAGGGGCGAAAAGGGGAAAGATGATACAAGTGGCATGCAACATGCGACTTTTACTTGAAAACATTCTTTGTATTTTTGTGTGCGCCGAGCGTTTGGCGACGTTTCGCATACGTATTAGTTGCAAATAATTGTTGTGCACTCGAGTGCAAAGTACTGTTTGCTGTTTAGCTAATGTTGCAACATGAAGTTGTAAGGTCTTTTAGTTTTTCAGTTGTCTTAGGCGTGCATACAAAATTTTTATTTAACAATTTATTTGTTTCAATCTGTCTCTTCTTACTTTCCATTACATGGTCTATTTATATTATGTTGATTTTTGAAGGAAGTCAAAGCAAATGAATACTTTTTTTTAAATTAAATCCTCACCCAGACATGGTCATCCAATGACTCTAACTCAAACTGGTTAAACAATGTATTACACTTCTCTAGAACACGACCAATATTGTTATTTGGCGTTTTTGCAATCCTCGAAACAAAATTGGTTTGGGAAGTTTTAACCCTTCGGAGCACGGCCATTCAAAAATCCAGATACCCAAGTTAAGCACTATCGGCCACTAGGTTCAGTTTCTTGCGACCAGTTACAAGGCCCTGTGAAGACAGCAGTTGCCTGAAATCGCCTAACATAAATTTTAATAAAAGTTGAAGATAAGTATTTGAAATTTTGGTTGCCTTCTTCATCATAAATATTTTGGTGGCCAGATATACTTACCAGAGCAACGCTTTTTCCACAAGTTATAAATTGAAAGTCTTTAGAGTAAGGCTCTTCTGAAGCGGAAAAACTTGTACTACTGGAAAAAAGAAATGTATCCTTAATAAAAATTGAAATAAAAAAGTTTGTGAATCAACTTAAGGCGTAACAAATAAAATCTCACCCCTTTTCAAGAACAGCAAAAAATTATAAATAATTAAAAGTAAGCCTGATCATCAACTTCAAACGATTCATGAATGAAGTCCCAAAATAAGCATCGCAAAAAAATGGCTCCGTAACACCATCAATTTTATTGAGTAGTGAGTTGGTTTAAATTTTAAACTTTAAAATGGCGATTTCAAATTGCCAAAAAAAACTCTGCACGCCAAACAAAAGCGAAAGTGCAAGTGGATGTATAGTTTCGAGGAAACCGAATACTACACTCATGCTAATACTCTCAATGCTACTCTTGAAAGTTTTTTTTTTATTTTGATATTTAGTTGATATTAATAAGCGTGGGATATCCTACTTACGCTCTCAACAAACGAATCAAATTGCTTCAAAATTATTTCATCGGCATTACTAACTAAGTAGGCATTTCACTTGTTAACCGGTGATTTTGAATCATTAGTCTCTCTATTGTCTAAGCAAACAATACCATCATTTCATATCAAATTAACTAATAAGTTTCACGTAACTGATTGGGGAAAGAGCGATAATTAAAGTGAAAACACACAGCAGCAAACAGCTGCACTGCTATTTCATTTGAAGGCAGTTAAACCATAAAAAATTCGTCAAATGACGACGCTGTGCCTACTTACTTATAAATTAACATAAACACAATGACATCAATAAAAACCAATTTTTTTAAATGCACATACATTTCAAATGTAGGTTGTAAGATATTTTTTTTTTGTTAATTTAATGCGTCTTTTTAGCTCTTTCAGTTAGCTAAAAGATTACCAGTTTAGATAAATACATATGTATTAACAAATGTGTTGATAAACACTTACGCTTTTACAAAAAAAAATATTTCAAATTTATTAGTTAATATTTTCAGCTTTAAACTTCCATACGCATAATGAAGTGGCGTAAATTGTTTACTACTGAGAAATCTTGCGGCAATCTTGAGTTTGTAGCGTAAACAATTTATTTTAAAACGATGAAGTGGATACATATTTTGGTAAAATTATTTGGCTACTTTTGTATAACAACTAAAAGCCAAATTTATTTTACACAAATTTGTTATAACTTGCACATTTTTAAATTAAGTTCAGCTTAATAAAAGTGTTTTCCTGTAGAGCTTTAGAGAAAACCAACATTTGTCTTTGACCAATTCATGTTTTTCATGCTTAGTTCTTGCGTGTAGATTTTCTCTAAACTTTGGTCAGTCGAGCATTGTTACTAACGCTTCTTTGCGGTGTGGTGGTCACAGACATTCCTTTCGAATGTCCCAATGAACATCCACATTGGAAAAAATTTCCCGTCTTAGCTTCAGCGAAAGACCCTCCATGGAATGGGCGAAAGTTTTAATTTAAACCTTCTTCACTTATGAATTTGTTTAGCCATTAAGTTAGAGTGGATTTGTTCATTACTGAAATATTATTGTTTCTCGTTCCTGAAACGTAGGCTTTGCTGGCGTAAAAAATGTGTAGCCTGATGTTTCAAATGTTGCTCTTATAACCACAACTCGAAGCTTCGTTGTCTCCTGGCGCATTTGGAACCAAAGATAATATGATACGAAACTTCTCTCTTTCGCTTGCTGCGAGAGCCCATGATCTCACATTTTGGGCTGGCAACAAAGCCGAATCATGGGCTACTGAACAGCTGGAACGCAAAAAGGTGGGCTACTAGAGGCAAATGCGTGAAAATAGCTATACTTTTTATTTGGATAAAAAAAGCGAGTACATGTACTTTTTTTATAGCATGTGTCTTGAAATCTCTAAATTAAGAGTTAAATTTAATATATAAGATTTAGCAAACTATGAAGGTTTTGATTTACATACAAATATTGTATTTTATTTTAAAAAGATATACCAAAACTATTTTTTCAAAGCGAATTGGGTAAATAATGCATTGTAATATACATGATTAAACATGTATGTTTATAAGAAAACACGCTATATCTTAAATTTATGTTTAATGCATATATAAAAGCAGTTTTTGCGATACATGAATTTCTGCGATATTTTAATTGTTTTCATTGTTTCGATTTTATATATATTATCTTCTGGCATTAAGGTAAATAACATCTCTTATTTACTCTTATTTTTATTGCATTTTCATTCATTCTGTTAGCAAACCTCAACTGTGGCGAAGCAACTGCAAAATCTCCAAAAAATGAATTAAAAAGTCCCAGATAATATTTCTACAGAGTGGCTCTTTTGGAAAATGTTATAAAAAATGCGCCTTTTGACAGCGCTCTCTCGAAACAAAGAGTTTCGTATCATATTACGTCTGTACTCGTACTTCTCCAGTAAGAATTATCCAGTAAAGAAATTTCTTAGAATTTGACAACGTTCGCTCTCAGAGTGAAAAATATACCAAAAAGTACAAGAACGGAAAACCAGTAAAAACTTGCAAGTTTGACGAACAGCTGATTGAATTTTTGTCCTCATCCAAATATACAAAATGAAAAACTTTGTATTAGTGTTTTCCTGAAACATTCCACTAACGAAGCTTAACCAAAGGAACTTGTACTTGCTTCTTGCAAGTTTGATACCCACATTTTATAATATTCGCCTTTAAAACTCTTAAACAAAAATTTCCAAATTGTCCAAATTGCAATCAGCTGCTTTTGATCAGCTGTTTTTCCACTTGCAAGTTTTTACTGGCAAAAATTTGTCCAGTAAAAATTATCAACTTCCCCTCAAAATGAAATGTCGATTCGCTCTCTCGATTTCCCCTACTTTGCAAGTTTCTTGCAAGTTTTTGCGTACAAGAACGCCAAAACGTGATAGTTTGTAACAATTGTTACAAACTATTGACTTCGAGAACACTACTATTATCTTTGCTTGGAACTTTGAACAGGTCAATGTAACCCAAAATGCGTGATGTAACCATAGAGAGTGAGAGAAAGAGAGTAAAAATAAGAGAGCGCCTGCAGAACAGCATTGCCACATTGGTAATTTTGTACCAATACTGGAATTTTTTTTATATTAGAACGAACTTGATACATTTTTTTTTAATTTTGAAAATTTTTCAAACAGTATTCTTTTAAGTTTTAAATACTATGTTACTACTAAAAAATTTTAAACTTTCAGCCTTCTTACAATTGCCCAATAATATTGCTTACTATATGGCTTATTAATTAAAAGACTGTCATAACCGAAAAAACCAACAACGGAGAAAAACTGCTGAGAGTAAAATCAAATGTTTTTTTGTTGCATAGGCATTTCTGCATACTCAAATCAATTATTGTATTTTATGAGTTATGGTAGCCTTTTTAATGTTTTGGTTTAAACTCAGTTTAAAATAAGTTTAGTTATACTCAGTTCAATTAAATTTGTTGCAACCAAAATAAAGTAGTCAGCAAACCGATTAAAAAGTTGACTGAATAACTGCATACTGAGCTTACACTCAGCTTAAACGACAAACAGATTTAAACTTGCTATGAAAAAGTGGCCCTTAGTAAATAGGCGACATGTATGTACATACATATGTGGTTGCCGCTTAATGGAGATACTATTGAAAAATAAAATAAAATTTAAGGGTATTGACGAGTTAAATGACTTTTGGTAATACTTTTCTGGGGTGGGTTGGTTTTTTTTTTGAGGTTTTGGTATTAAATTAAAATCTTTGTGGCAACGCTGTCACTATCTTGATGTCACTCAACTGCCAAATCAAAAAAGTCTTCCGTAACAGTACCCCGGAAGGCGCAGTCTTCTTATCTATCATTCTTAAATGTAACATACATTTAAGAATTCTTCCTTGCTCTCATATTCTCACATCTCGGTCTATAGCTTAAATATTTTCACGTATTTGAATTTATGCACAAACACACATCCAATTGTTGATGAAATATTAACCGCAATAACTTTTATTACAAGTGCGCCGCACACTGTTTATTCAGTGTTCAATCAGCGCATAGACAAGCTGAGCACTGCGAGACAGACGAAGAGACAAGCTTTGATTGCAACACTACAATTGTCAACTGCTTCTTGCAGCAAATGTAGCAACAACACTCCTCAAATCAGTAGCAACTGCGGCACCCAACAACTGTCAACTTTGTCAGCAGGAGGTTGAGCAATTAAAACTGACATGCCACTTTATGCAAATTCGTAAAATATCATAAAATGCACAAAAATCTCCGATTTAACTAATAAATACTATACGAGTATATGTACATACTTAGCTAGATACAATTTTTATTTGGTATCACTGACAAAAGCAAAACAAAACAAAAAAAAAAGTGTGAAACATACAATAATAAAATCTTCATGTCAGCTAACAAGCATAAAATCCTGCAGACAAGCCTTCGTTTAGCTACAAGTACTCGTAACACGACCAAAAGCAAATCAGCGTGTGAATTTTGTAATCGAAAACCACAGAAAATGAAAATGTTTCTTTGCATGGCTGAGTGGAATGCGTGTTTGTATGTAAATTTTTCACGCATAGTCGTACTTTAGTCTACGATGCTGTTGCAAGTTTCCCTAGCGAATTATTGCCGAGAATCATATAACTCAAATTTGTGTTTTTTTTGTTGTTGCTGTTTGCTGTTGCTGCATTGGTAAGCATTTGTGTAGTGGTTTCATGGAAGTTGTCACAGCAATCGAAACTTTTGGCGTTAATTAACTACGCGTCGTAAACGCGAATGGTGTTGGCATTAATTAAGCAGACGCGGGAAGAAATATTGCAAATTCCTTATTGACAATTTTTAATTGATTAGCAGCATGTGGTTGGATTATAAACATGCGACTGGATTTTTTTGTTTTTTTTTTTGTTTTTAGTTTTCAGTTTTCATGTTTTTTTGGGTGGGCTTGCTAGTTTATAACTTTATAGCTTTCGCGTTCAAAATAAATCTCCTATTATTCATATGCATGTATTTCATTTCAAGTACAAAAAAAATCCGCGGTTTAAAACAAAAAAAAAGAAATAATTTTCATTCTTCATTTAAATCCATTATTTGTTTGAAAAAGTTTGTATTATAATCGAACGGAATTTTGCGTACATTATTATTGTAGAAAATTTTCTCATTTCCGTCCGAAAAAATTTAATTATATGATCGCTTTGGTGTATAAATTATATTTATAAGTTATTCAACAGAAATGTTCGCTAGCTACAAAAACAAAAAGCAATTTTATCTAAAAATATGTAAAATTTATTAATGCTTTTTTGCGTCCATCCTCATTTCAGCCAACCACTTCAAAGTAATTGAGTCGTTCGAATTCTTACACAAGTATAAATTTTGTTAATTTTCATATTCGTTTATTTTTCATTATGTTTTTGTTTCGTTTCCAAATTCATTACAATATCTTTTGCTTCATAATCCATTTCCTTTCATATGAAGTTTTATTATAAGTTTATTAATTTTATTTTCATTATTTTCATTATTTATTTGAAGTACTTCCATACAACTTATTTTTAATTTTTTTCTATTCAATTCATTTATTTAATTATTTTCCAATTTGTTTAAGCTTTTTTCTATTTTGTTTAATATTTTTGCATTACATTCTTTATTTAAAATTTTGTATAAAAGTATGTTTGTATGTTACAAAAATATATTTATGTGATTCACAAGGTGTCGTAAAGTGTCGTATTGTTATAATGTCATAAAATTCTAAAAATTCAAAGTTGTGTTATATTACATTTATTTTCTATGAAATACAACCTAAACAAAAAAAAATTTTTTTGAACTACTAAAAATGTTTATGACTTTATAACTTTACGACATTTTATAACACCTTGTGAATCACCTAATTATGTTGGTATATTATATCATTTTTATTTAATCTTTTTGGTAATTTTATTTAAATTCACTTTTCTCACATCTTAAAAATTCAGATTAGACAAGTCGAATGAAATACAATTTTAAAGAATTTTTCGGACTTAACCTTCTCAATTATTTTATTTTATTTTAATTTAACTTAACTTAATTTTATTTAATATACATTTTCATTTTATTTTTATTTATTGTTTTTATATATATAAGTTAATTTAATGAATTTCTTATTATAAATTGATTTTTTAAATTTAAAATTTTTATTTTTTTATTCATTTAAATATGTTTTTTTTTCGTTTTCGGTTTTTTTATTATTTAATATTACTAAGCCGCAAGATTTATTCCTTTTGCTTTAGTTTTTGTTGCGTTTTTATTGCATTTAACTTTCATTCTTATAATTTTATTTCTTTAGTTTTCTCCTGCACATCGTGTTCCACATCATTGCATTCCTTCATCCTGTTTCAACGCTTTTAATCACAATTCGTTTATTCACCCTCCGACACGTAAGTTTTGCAAATCGCCCCCTCAAAAAACAAAAAAAACAGAAGTTTCGATCTTATCAATTAACTTGTTTCGTGCTTAGCCCCGCCTTGTTGTTTTAAACCACTTTTTCCCCTTATTTTTTTTGTTTTGCTTTGCACTCTATGCCGCTTGCCACGAAACTTGTACAGACAGCTTGGAGCCACAGCCGGCGTTAGTACGCATGCGCAACGCTGCACTTTACTGCACATTGAAAGCAACAATGCACACAAGCAATCGAATCGAGCGCATTCCTACGCAATTCTCGTTACCTTCGTCGTGTTGTGCTGCAACATACACATGTTGTTGTCGTTGTTGTGCGTTGCTGCACCCAAACATTTGCTGCATTCCCGCATTGATTGCCGTAAGAATTTGTTTTGAAGCACTTGTATTTGTTATCTGTGTTGCTGCTATTGTTGTTGCAGCAGTTGTTTTAATCACCGTTTTGTTGCTGCTTTACGATCTCGTTGACATTTTTATGGGGATTGTCGGATTGTCGGATTTTCGAATAGTCGTTGCTGCAACAGCCCGTTTGCTGGTTACCAAGTTCTTGAGTTGCTTGGAAGTAAGTATCTCTGAGAACTGCGGCGAGCGTAGATTTTTCCGCTTGTTGTTGCTGTTGTTGCTATTTTTCTGCAATACTCCAGCCAATGTGCGAACTTTGAAGTCTTCGTACAATCATGTATATATGTATATATGTATGTACTTTTGTATGTTCATATGTATGACTGCCAGTTGTTGGCAACTCTTTTTTCTGCTTCATAGTATTGAGGTTAGTGCGTCCTAAGTGCTCACCATGCGGTTAAAGCTAACAAACTAAGCAGAAAAAAATAGAATAGCAACAACAGCATTGACACTTTTCGTCAATAAGTGGTAGCAGCAAGCGTTTGAAAAAAAAAACATCTATCGCTGCTGTGGCTTGTCTTTTTTTTTTTGCTTTAAGCGGTTCACATAGCTGTGGTAAATTGAATTTACTCAATATTATTGCAAGCGATTTTTCGGTATTTTTCTCGTGAATTTTCAATATTTTTCTTGATTTTCTGCCATTTGATTGACAGCTGAGTGCTTGAGATTTTTGCACCGCACAGTTGTTAACATATTCGCGATGCTGGTTTTGTTGCAGCAGCTGCTGATGTTAATACTCTGGGCTGACTGTGTTTTTTTTTTTTGGTCTGGCTTTTAAACCACAACATTATTCGGTTACTCGCTTCATTAGCTCAGTAATTTGAAAAATTTGTGTTAAATAGTTTCAATTAATTCCAATGTGAGGAATTTGGTAAAGAAAATGTAGAGGTGTAATTTGAAGAACTTGTTGCATGAATTATTATTTTTTATTCAAATCGATATACACTTTGCAGTTCAAGAAAATTTTGTGACAGTCGATTTTTTATAGAAAAAAATTTTAGATATCGCTACGATGATGAGCTAAGATTAAAGGTATTGAATAGACCAGACTGTTTGTCCATTCCTAATCGTTCGGAAATCAAATCAAACCAAGATGATAACGCACGAAGTTGCAAGACCGTTGAAAAGACTTCGCATAAGCTTTTGCCAACAATTTTGAACATCTTATTAATGAGTTTTGAGTATAAGTAAATGTTCTGTAAGTATTCTTGGTTCTATCGGCCTGAAGATAGAAAATCGAACGAATAGTAAAATAGGAAGTCCCAAAATGTTCTTCAGCTATAAAGGCAGTGTAAAGGATCGCTTCTTAAAGTTCAGCTAAGAACATGAGAAGGGAGAATATTACATAGAACTAGAAAACGAACTTCTAAATGGGAATGGTTCAATGAAATATGACCAGAAATTTGACTTTTGTTATCTCACTAGCCCACTAGATGGGCCTTTGCATTAACGCAGCTGATGCTGCAAACACTCTTGAAACTCTTTCTTCTCTCATTAAATTGTACATCTTCCGACTAATGTCTGAACTAATCGATTATCCATTAAACGCTAAATTCCTTTATAAACGCCTCCATTGTTGCAACATTCTTTGAAAAATAAAAATAAAAAATTTGCTTGCAGCAACAATTGTTGCTCAACACATAGTTGCTCTTTTTTTTTGTTTTGCAAACACAAATAATGTCAGCGCATTAGCGTGCATTTGCATTAAGTTCCATTCACTGTATGTATTTTTATTTTTATTTACAGATTTTCAACAGGCAAGGAATCAAGTAATAGATACATTAAAGAAAAAACTTACAAGACTTCTCACATTTCATTGCAAAACACAAATACTCGTATGTACATACATAGTAAAGCGTCATAATGCTCGGCAAGTCATAAATCATTTGCTTTGACCTTATCAGTCAAGCGATAGTGTTGCCACTTTGACACAACACTCATCGCTCAAGCAAAGAGCTACTCGTATGCAGATACTACGAGCATGAAGGCAGCTGGCGCACAGAAATTGAGGAAAATATTTTAGCCGCCAGTAAATGTTTTCCGCCACCACTCAGATTGAATTTTTTTTTTTTTTTAATGTATTTTCAACGCTAAGCTGGCAAGTCTGTAATTAAAGAATTGGAGTTGAGATTATGCGTTGCATTGAGTTATAAAAATATTTTTTACAATCAACAGGTGATCACACAGAGTGTTTGAGCATACATTGTTTTTTTTTTTGTTAAGTTTGAATAGCAGCACACTGGTTGGCTGAAGTACCGAAAATATTAAAGTCTTAACTTAGTTAATTCAAAATGAAACAAATCAGCCGTTTACTCGCCGTTCGTTGTCAGGGCTCGTAACTATTTTCTTCTCTTTTTGTGTAAAAATTTCCGTTGCGCCCGTCGGGTCTTACTCATAGATCTCTAACGTATGGAGCGTCCCTCCTCACATAAATAAAGCCACAGCAGCTATCTGGCAGAAAATACAGAGATTTTTTCAAAACTGATTTAAACCAATATGTTGCCGTTCTTTTGTGTTATCATGTCCATCTAGGCTGGTGATCGAATATGAATAATTTTCCCAGAGGTGATTAATATGGAAAAAGAAACTTGTTTAGATTTTGTTAACTCATTCCAGAATATCTATTTCATTTGAATTGCAATGCGAAAACGTAGGTATACTAATCAAGTCCCCATAAAGTAACAATCAAAACA
This sequence comes from Philophylla caesio, assembly GCA_963971545.1. Classification (NCBI taxonomy): domain Eukaryota; kingdom Metazoa; phylum Arthropoda; class Insecta; order Diptera; family Tephritidae; genus Philophylla; species Philophylla caesio. The sequence goes on from OZ020609.1 coordinate 5,235,396, forward strand.
GGAAGACACATAATTATTATCGATTTCCCTATGAAAATCTACGAATAACTACACAAATCAAATACAAATAAAATCACTTCCATTGCTACAATGTGCCACAAACGGTTGCAAGTAAGGGATTGATATAATTTACTACGAGTATACCATGCAATAGTTGCGCCGACAGGCATACTAGTAGACAATAATTCAGCGTTAACTTTTATATTTACATGCTTACAAATATACATATGTACATACATATATACTAGGGTGTTCGATTATTCGACTTTTTTGTATAACCGGGTTTCGAACTATTCGAAAAATGGCATTTTGAAAAAAAAACCGGTTCCTAATTTTTAAATCAAGAAAAAATCGGATTAACCGTTTGTTGTTCTAAGTAACTAACTGCAATTATTTATATGTTACTAAATGCAATTATTTTTATCAAAGCAATATTTTGAAAATAAAATGTATATTATGCCCGAATTCAGTAAGCTGTATCAAAATAAGATTTCTAAATTGTGACCTGGTGATGAGCAGGTCACAAAAAAATTAATTAAAAACAAAATAAAAAAACTTGAAAGCGAGGAAAAGCAATAATCTCTAGCTCATTTTGAGACTTGAGATTATTAGCCTCATCTCAAGTGTCAAAATGAGGTAGAGATTATTGATTTTCCTCGCTTTCACGTTTATTTTTTCTTTTGTTTTTATTTAAAGACTAGAGGTTTTATTTTGAATATAATGAATGCCAACTAGTCTAAAATTGCGACTTTTGTCTCTATTAGAGACTGAGGCTGCTTACTGAATCCGCGGGTATACCAAGTTACTGAATTCGAGCATGCACTTCCAGTCTCAAGTCCTCTACTATCAAAACAAAGTCTTTGAATTCTCATCAGACGATAAGCAGGTCACAAAAATTAAGATAAACACAACAAATAAAAACGTAAAAACGAGGAAAGGTAATAATCTACCAAATTACTGAATTCCATATTAAGAACATGGATCGAGCTGGAAGGACTTACTGTCAGTAAGGCGTTATACAATTTTTTATGGTTTTACTGTCCTCTTATGACATTTTTCCAAATATAGAAAATTTTTTTTTAATTACATTTGTTTCGCTTTTTCTGCAAATTATTTGGATTTCAAATATATTTTGTGGTAATATGATGGATGTAAAATTAGTCGATGTGCTGCCGTGTTTATATTATTTCCTAAAGGCTATATACCTTTACAACAACTAGGTAAAAAACCGGTTTTAGAGATTAAAAAAACCGATTTATTCGATATTCAATATTCAAGATTTCAAAAAAACCCGTTCAATAATTTATGAAAAAACCGAAGAAACCCGGTTTGAAAAAAACTGAGGCAAACACCCTAATATATAGAAAGTAGCGCAAAGGGAGCACATTTTCCATCGCGCTGCAATAAAATTTAAAGCAAACAATTTTCCAAACAAGTGGCGGCTTGTTAAGTAGAAAGCTTGGTGCAAAGCAATTGCCATGTTGCACGTTTAATTTGAACAGAGAAATGGTAGTCCAATGGCAGCCGCTGCGAGTTCGTCTGGACGGCAGTAAACTTTATGAGCCTTGGATTGTGACTGTCTTTGGATGTAGTATTTTTTTTTTTTGTACTCATACAACATAGGGCAGTTGATTGATTGCAAAACGTGAGCGGCATTCAAAAGACTGTAGACGGACAAGGAATTGCAAAACGCGAGAGCAATGGGCGACAAGCGAATAAAAATGTGCAAAGAAAAAAGGAAATAGTTATACTTAATTATTGAGAAGAAATGTAAATTAAAGCTTGGGTTGGGTGGAAATAAAGCGTCAATATCTAGTATGCAACTCCCAATAATCGGGAATGCTTGACTAGACGAATTTACGTTTTTCTTAAGAACAATTGTTTTAAACTATAACAAAGAATTTCAAAATTTGTATATCTTTCCACGCAAATATCTCAGGAACTAATAGACCGGTTTTTAATTCGATAATTTTGTGCAAATGTACACATCAATTCATTTCTGTAGCTATTGTAATTTAAAGCGCAGTTACCCACCACCGACGTAGAACGGCCGTAGGTGTCAGCTGACACGCCTTGTTAATGAAAACTCACTACCGTAAAATTTTCGTAAGAAATCCAAACGAATTTGTTTTTTTCGTTGAAACGTATCAGCTGATTGTTTTCACTCTCATCATTCTCGTACAAGGTTCCCACCTCGTACTTTTTGAAATCATTGAAAAGTTAATTTACAAATACTTTAAATATTCTTAAATTATTAGAAAAATACTACCGAATATAGCAGATTATAGCATAATGTATTATTTAAATAGGTCAGCATTTCGATTCGATCATTTACATTATAAAAATGTTAACTAAAATTGTAATTTTATGCAAAAACATATGTATATATAAATCAATGGCAACATTGTATAAAAGTGAGCGAACAAAACAAATTAACCAAAAAAAAGCGAGTTGGTATGCAATGAGAGAACAGCTGATTTCTACGCTAAGGCTACGGTAATGAGTTTTTGTAAAAATAAGATTCTACCGCCGTCTACGCTAAGCTACGTACACGTTCGTGGGTAACTGCGCTATTAGTCAAGCCAAGGTACATCAAATAGGTAGCCGCAGCAAACTTTTTTTTTCACTTTTTTCATATTTTATTTTAATTTGAATTGTCAAATTTTGAATTTCGTTGTGATAAGATTGCTTTCAGTGCAATTCAATTTAGTTAATAAAATATTTTTGAAATTTAAGCTTTTAAAAGCAAAAACAAAATATACAGAGCTCAAATTTTTTTTTTTCAATTTTCCTACTGCGGCTACCTATTGAATGTGACTTGAGTCAAGCTAAGCGTTGCTTTTCAGATTATTTATACTCGTATAATGATTGATGTTTGATTATTGAGATATTTAAATTTATTTGTATGACATCTATGCCAAAAATTGTCAGTTCGTTCTCAAAATTAAGTGGAACCCCCAATGGTAACCTCTCCTGATATTGTCAACAACTAATACTAGTGAGACTACTAGTATTAATATATAAAATTAAACTTATTAGAAATACTAAATTAAACTTATTAGAAACGTTAACAAACAGTGGCCTTTAAGGAAGATTTAACCGCAAATTTAAGTAAACAAATTTTCAAAAATCAGTGCTAACTTGTAGACACTTGAAACTTGCACTTTCTTAGACTGAAATTGAATGAGCCACAAAACTGCATACTCCAAAAATTCTAAAATCTTTTTTTTTAAAGTTAGAAAGTTTAATGGAGTTTTGCTAAATCTTTATATATTTTGTAAAAACATAATTTAAAAAATTTGCGTTTATGGTTTTTCTTTGAGAATGAATGAATCATATTTTACTGGAAAAATAATTTTATTTATTGTGGTTGTGCTATAATTTGTAAAGAGAAAATAGTTACTTCTGATTCCTTAGAATAAATAATCTAGTTAAAAAATGTGCAAGCACTAATAACTACCCGCTACTGTCAAACTGCCTCTTGGACTTAATTCTTCGCTTATTTTGCTATTTGCAGCCGTGAAGCACTGAGCAAAGTCCGCCCATCAAACAATTTGGCCAACCGCATACTTCACTTTGACCCTCCAAAATTGATTTACAGCTGCGCACAGTAGTCGGCACAAACGTACAAAGTTACTACACAATTTTTGCTTACCTTTATCTTTCGGTATATTCCTGCTCGCTAATGTCTGCCTTTGATTTTTGCATATAACTCATAATTTTGCCAACAGCAGCTGATGAGTTGCAAAACTCAGCATAAATACATGGTCAATGGCATTTCGTGCCTCACAATATGGCACGTTGCTAATGATCTTGTTACCCGTTGCCGTTTTTACGCTACTAACGAGCAACTAGCGCTAATTTTTTCGCCGCCATGATCGCAACAAAGTTACGAGTACATACCATAATAAAAAAGTGCAAATTTTGTTTGTCTGATTGCAGTTTTTGCTACTGCAATTTACCTGCAGCATTTTTATTTTGTTAGTGTCAATTTTGTTGTAGCCAACAATGTCGGGGAGGTTTGTCAGAAAATGTGATTGTCGACATTAGTGAAGATCGCCTTGAGCAGCTGAATTTTTTTCTGAACCTCTTTCGATATACATACATTAGAACAATAGTTTTGTTCATATTACAACCACTTTTGAACACTGTGCTAATGACTGACGAACACACCCTGTTTGGAAATCTACCAAAATCCAAAATAACTTTGTCACACGATGTCGACCATTCTCTTTTCCCCGCGTCTTTTTTGGTGCAACCAATTATTTGTATTGTTGTTATTACCGTCAATCCCCGTCTCAAAGCTGACATTTTACAATACCAAACTTGACAAATGACAGCAATTGTCAACTGTCAAAAAATGGCGATTTTTAATGCAAACGAACTTTTTCAAAGTTTTTGTTTTTTATTTTATTTTTAGTTGCATTCGAAATTTATTTCCATTTAAATCGTTCACTCACGTTTCTTGGGTGGTCTTAAAGAGTTTCACACACTCCTTTCAAATGTTCAAAAATTAGTTAATACATTACTAAAATGCGTCACTAATGACAATCGTAAAAAATAAAATAGTTGTATAAAATTTAATACTACAACTGAAGTGTTTACAAAAAAATTTGTATGTTGTTGTCACGTTTTTTGTTTCATTCAAATGTCATAACCTTTTCCAGCTCTAAAATTTTTGTTACCAACAAACAAATATATACACAAGCAAGGATGCACAAAAAACAAATATTTTTTAATATACCGGGTGACCCATATTACGTTATAAATTTTATTGGATTACAGATTTCTTGTTGTTAGGTGGCATTACTGGAATATTCTGAAACGCCAAAAAGAGAGACTTTCTCCGTGAAACTTTTTCTATCAGACTTGCGGACATCATTTAGCTTATAGAACTACTCCTGATTGGTTGGATAATCTCATTGGCTTTTTTATTTCATAGAAAACATACTTAGATGGCAATGAGGTGCGAAAAATGTGGCTGCTTTACCAAATGATTTCTAGGTTGTCTGTAATAGTAGATCCAAGGTTTCTGATTACCTGAGCAAATAATCAGATCTTATCATAACATAATTATGCTAAACATAGAATTCTTGTTTAAACGAAATTTTAAAAATCAAGCCAAATCAGCCAAATATAATTTTTTAAATTTTCTTTTATTTCACGGCGCGAATTTTAAATTTTCTTGCAGGCATTATAAAATTTCGCCACACCCTGTTTACGAAGTTTTTAAGCTTTTCTTCGTGCATTACTTTTTATGACAGATTATATTGAAAAACAATGCGCACGATTGTCGTAAAACTGTTGCGTTCCGTTGCTATTAACTGCGTTTTTATGTTGTACGAGTATTAGGTAAAAACGGAATGTGCAATACACGCTCGGTTATAAAAATTTCGATAATATTTTCCAAATGAACCATTTCTTAAAGTGGCGTTAGTAAAGATAAGCTTTTGCGATGTCGGCTCTAAAAATGGAAGTCAATAAAATTAACAACTATTTATGTACAATGTAAAGGCGCATATGTAAGTGTATAGTATTCAAAACGATTTGGTCATCAACAAAGATAGCATTGGCTATTTCGTTGGAATCAATAGATAAGGGAATAAAAAAAAAATTTTTAAGTGCGGTGTTGAAAAAATTTTCTAATTTTCGTTATGGATTAAAACTTTCATTGTTTTTGATGACCTATTTACGTGTATATACTTAAGCTCAATAACTAGGCTAATTGTTTCTTTCACTCTACTTGGTATGTAGTCGGATCTGCATTCACAGAATTTCGCAAAGTTCCTTTACTCGTTTTCATTTATTTCCAAAGCTAAAAAGAGTTTCCAAACTCTTTTCCGATTGACTAAAAGGCTTTATCGAATCAATCCCAATTTCATTAAGTTTTTAACTTTTTTTAACTTGTCATATAGTAAAAGTCATTGCAGTAGTCTAGCTGGTTTTGCTCCTGTCATAGTGAATTCGCCATAATAATAATAATAATAATTTGGCGCTTTGGGGGGTGTGTCTTTATATTCTATCACAAATAAAGGGAACTACAGTTTTGTGCCGACTCCGAACGGAAGATGTATATTTTGAGAAGCCTTTTCATGGCACAAATACCCTCGGAGGTTTGCCATTGCCTGCCGAGTGGTGACCGCTTTTTAAAATTTTTTTTTTTGTTTGCCTTGCCTGAGTTTCGAACCTCGAACTCAGCGACATATCGAGTTATAGCACGCATCCCTACACACTCGACCACAGCGCCAAAGGCTAATTCGCCATAATCGGAAAAATTCGATAAAAAACATGACATACAAAAAATAGATGATCATAATCGTCATTCGAAGACTATTTTATAAAACAATTTGCTTTATTGGTGGTGGTATTTTTTTCCTTAAATCGAACGGCACTTCCATTCGAAAGCGTGTTTTTCTAGAAAAGAGGTGTAAATTAGATATTGGCCGTCATAACTCGTGATCTCAAACCTAAACATTTAAGTTTTGAAGGGTTCAATGATCGCAACTTGGCGAACAATAAGAGCGCAATCAGATTTTGTTCCCAGTAGTTTTGAAACAGATGCCACAGGCTTTGCTTTCTTGCTGAGCGCTACTTCAGTAGATGCTGAACTTCAATGGCTATCGTCTTCCCGACACACTTTCTTATTTATTAATTTATTTTTTATACACTTCGATATTCTAACCTTTCCGCTTATGCGATACAAATCAGAAATCAATGCTTTACTCCGATTACAAAATGATTTTCTGCAATATTCTCTGCATCCTACTTTATGGTTAAGTTATAATAACCGCCAGGAAGACCACACCGCTTCGTTATGGAAACTCAACTGCTAGCTACATATAAAAATAGCAACAATAACAGCAACATGGAAATCGCTTTTTCACGATATCTTCCATAACATTCAACGCATCGTTGACCTATTGAACTACAATAAACGTGTGTGCGACGTTATCAGTGCAACTAAGGCGCAGCATGCGGATTGGGCAGCGAGCGGTGAAGCAGGGATTATTTGGTCGGCATTTTAAACGCTTTTGTGGCAGCATTTTGAACCTGTTTCATGCTGACAATTCGAAGCGAGCAGCTGGCGGCTGGCGGCTGGCTTGAATGAAAGCGTATAAAATTGTTGTTGTGCGTCTGTGTGTAAATAAAAAATAGGCTTGTGGCGAAAATGTGGCATCATGCTGCATAAATATTGACGACTTTTGAAAGTTAGTTGTTTGCAACTATAGAAAGAACTTTTTTACGTGTAGCTTTTGCTTTTAAGAGTAGTTCAGCAATGAGGTAGGTATGAGATGCTGCACATACATACATACATATGAACGTGTGGGTGTGTATGTGAACACAGTTATGTATATGATTTTATATTTATATTTTATATGCACGACAAGTTAGTGGCAAAAGACGATAAAATTGGGGGCAGAAGTGTGTTGAATCGGAAGACAGCTGCACTGGTGGCACATGCAAATTTTTTTACCTTAGTAAACACATTTTGATTTATTGTGATTACTGAAAAAGATATGCTGCCGATGCTTCCAGTGTTTCCGCCTAATGAAAGTTTTGAAAAAAAAAAAATAGATGTTAGTTAATCACTAGCATTGATGAATAACATTTGTTAAATCTGCTGGTACTATTCAGAAGATCTGATTAGCTCCAGCAAAGTACTTCCTTGAACAATTGTCTGGTTGAGCTAATCTGCGCCCGAGTTCGAGGCCACATGCTCAATTTGATGCGATAAAATATGACATCCCGCTCCACCGGAATGTGTTTTTGATCTACGAATTAACTCTGTTTTAAAAAATTTTAGAAAACAATCAGTACCAGTCCTGAAATCAAATCCCAGCGATTGAAACAAAACATCGTCCATTCTAAACTTTTTAAAAATAGTTTTCAGAATTTTTTGGGTTATGCGGATCTCTAGTGCAATTTTCTAGTAGTGGCTACGTTTTACCACTAATATTTAAAAATATGAAAAAATCGCGGTTTTGCGTTGTAGGAAGGAAAATGCCTTAAAAATTTTTTTTCGAAACTCAGTGATAACTTGTAGCTACTTGAAACTTGAACTTTTTCACACTAAAAGTTAATGAGCCAAACATTTTTTTTTTTTTAAGTACGAAATTTTATTAAAATTATATTAAATAATTGCACATTTTGTAATTAGTTTAAAAAATTGGTATTTATTGTTTTTTCCTAGAGATTGAACCATATTTTAATTAAAAAATAATTTTAATTGATTAAAAGAAAAATAAAGTTCCCGAATTTGTCAATATGTGGTTGTGATATAATTTGTGAACAGACTAAATTTATATTTATGTATATTAAAAAAATCATTTTTCGCACACAAAGTTTCCCATTATTAAAAATTTGTAATTGTAATTTTTTCCACATGGTTGACATTTTTTAAAATATTTTTTTCGGTTATAATTTTTTTCATTTTTTTTTTTTGTATATTTCTTTCGTTAACTCTAGCACAATTTAACTGTTGCTAATTTGTCTTGCACATAGCCGTCGTTCAGCACAAATACATTATTTTTACTTTTAATAAAAAATAAAAATAAAAAATCACAAAATAACTATTTGTCCAGCGGCGTCACAGTGGTTGCCACTTAGTTTTAAAGGCTTTCCGCAAATGCAAAGAATATAAAATATATTATTATTTTCCCATTTTACCAAAACATATGTTGTTAGCACCAACTGTCTAAAAGGAGTACGCATTACAGTTGCAGACCCACTATTTTGCCTGTATATAGATCTGTAAATACGAGTATGTTTGTATGTAACTATGTGCACATGTAATATGTGTGTAAGTAGCGCAATTTTCATCGCTGCGCGAAGCGTGCGAAAAGTTGGGCGTTTCTAAACTTTATGACCTTTTGCGTTTCGCCGCCAACCCATCCGTTTAACTTCCTCTACAATCAACTTGACTCACTCATAGCCACTATAAAGCCAACTTCTTAGCCAATCAGAAGTGTATGTACGAGTATGCATGTATATGTATGTATATAACCCAGCAAACACAAGTTTAAGCATTCTTTAAATTTTTTTCTCAAATCCTATTTCAACATTTTGTATTGAATTTGAAGGCGATTTGAAAAATTCTCTACGACTTGAGATCAATTGGAGTATAACCAAATTCTTGCATTGTAGTTTAATAGGTCTTGAAGGCGATTTGAAAAATTCTCTACGACTTGAGATCAATTGGAGTATAACCAAATTCTTGCAAATATATCCATCAAGGAGGAAGAAACCAAACTATTGGAGAAAGGACTTAAACATAATATAAAGGACAGCAACAGGTTAATGATAGCAGAACAAGCTATTATAGATACGGAAGTAGGAATTTCTTTGCTGCCAAGTGAAGACCAAGATCACGCAAAGCATACATGCAGAGATATTATAGAAAACCAACTTAAAATAAATGAAAATGGAAGATATAGCCACGAAAGAAAGATTATAAAGAGTTTAAAAAAGAAGTTTAGGAAGAACAACATAATAACGACAAACGCGGACAAAGGCAATACATCGGTACTCATGAAGAGAGAGGAATATATACAAAAAACTAAAACACTAATAGGGGAAATTAAGTGCAGAGAAATTAAAGAAGACCCCACGGACAGGTACCAAATAGAGATAAACAAGGCCATAAAAGAAGCGAGCAATATTATAACCCCCCACACAGCACACTTATTAAGCCAAATGAATCCGGCAGCACCACCACTGATAGCGCTTCCAAAAATCCACAAACCGGACACTACAATGAGACCCATTATTAACTATAAGTCAGCTCCTGCTTATAGACTGTCCAAACATCTGAAAATGCTGTTAAATGAGAACTTGAAACTTCGTAACGAGCAAAGCAAGCTAGTGTCATTTGATATTAAGGACTTATACCCGTCGATCCCACAAACAGAAACAATAGATATGGTCCGGAAAACATTACTCGAAAAAACGAAGGAACATATAAAAACAACCAAAATCACAAACACATTACGAACTACACTGCGACAAAATTATTTTAAGTTTAATAATAAAATATACCGACAAACAAACGGACCTCGGCCATCCTCATGGAGGTATTTATGCAAGAACTGGAGGGACAGTATATGGAAGATCTAAAAGCCGAGTTAGGTGTAGTATTCTATGCCAGGTACGTGGATGACATTATCTGCGTGATCAACAAAGGACAATGAAGAGCAGATACTGGAGTACCTGAACAACATGCATGTATAAAGTTTACGATGGAAATGGAAAAGAAGGGAACAATAAATTACCTGGATCTGATGATTAAGATAGACAAAATTGCCAAAAAACTTGACTACGAAATTTACAGAAAACCGACAGCTACAGACACCATAATACATAACACATCAAATCATCCTCAAGAACACAAATACGCCGCTATAAGACAACTAACAAACAGACTTGAACGAATACCCCTATCGCGAGACGCATACGGAAAGGAACTAAACACAATATACAACATAGCAACAAACAACGGATATAAAAAGGAGCTCGTGGATAAATTCAGAAAAATGTATGCAGTTCAAAAAACAAGCGACAGAGAGCTAGACGAAAAAACTTGGACAGTAATGACTTATACAGGAAAAATGACATACAAACTTGCAAATTTTTTCAGAAGTATAATATCCACACGGCGTTCAAAACTGGAAACAACCCGGGAAGGATACTTAAAAGGAGCACGAATGAAGAAGACCCATTTAACAAACAAGGCGTGTATAAACTGACCTGTGAGTGTCAATATAGCTATATAGGACAAACAGGACGTAAAGTAAGAACAAGATTTCGTGAACACATAAGGAACTACAACAAAAGGATACGAAAACCCATGGCAATACCTGAATCTAATTTTGCAAACCATCTGATAACGCAAAATGTTCACCCGCAAACATAAAGAAAACCGTTAAGGTACTGCACGTACAACTAAAAGGACGGCGCCTAAATGCTCTTGAAAACATGAAAATATATAAACAAAAAACATTTGATGGGAGGATAATAAACGAACAAATAAACAACAATTCTGATGCGATATTTGCACAAGTAAGGCTTGTTTACAAAAATCAAAACAAAGACGTAGGTAAAATGACAGATACCAACATACAAAACAAACCTGCAATACCTAAACGGGCTAAAATTACTGACTACCTGTCCTTTCCGCAAAGGCAGATTCGAGATAAAATATACCCTTTTGGACTCTAACCACGCGAGACTTTAGGTACCTATTCTCAGGACACTTCGCATTTGTTAAAATTTACGATTATGCACCAATACCTGATTGACCAAAAAAACGAAATAAATACGGAATAACAAACATAAACTGAACGGAACGAAAACTGACACTGAAGATGGCACAACGCCGAAACCGGTTTGTCTCCAAACCAAACTTGACAAGGGATCACGGTAAATCGTTCCAACAAATATCTATAACCAAATTCTCGACATGATAAACGAAAATATGCCTTTTAAGTAGAGTACGCAATACTCCGATGATTGAAGTTAATAGAAAGCAAAATGTTTCGCTGGGAAGTGTATAGTTTGTGTGTTAGTTGGCCGTTCAACAATTGCGTGTTAGCAGCAAATGTATTAAATTTGACGCTGCGGCGATTTAGCGTTTTGGCGCTACAGTCGATTGCATTTAATTGATTTTGCTATTTTGCTCACACTCGCACCGAAGCAATTGCTGTGTTCGTAGATTGTCTGTCCGAAGTCATTGCATTTTCTCGCATTTTCTTTTCTCTAATAAATTTATGCATTTTCTGCTATTGAAATTCAGTTATATATGCCACAGTTGTCATGTTTTGCAACTATACAATTAAATTTAAATAAATATTTGTTTGCTCACGTGCACGTGTTTTGAAATTTTTTATAAATTTTATATATATTTTTTTAGTTTTAAATACACAGTAATTGTTTCGAGACAAAGTTTTAGACAAATTGCTATTGACAATAGTCAAGCAAGGAATTTTATAAAAGGCGTGGACGATAAGGTCACGGCGTATTAACTATTTATTATTCTTTTATATACAATTTTATAGAAATAAATTTTCCAATTTCATATACAATTCAAATTAATTAGATTTCATATACAGCCATTTTCACGGAATTAATTTGAATTGCATATGAAATTGGAAAATTTATTTCTATTTGCTATTTGGTGAAACCAGTGGTTATTTTTTTTTTTTTGTTTTTTTTTTAATTGATTTATAAACTTTGTGAATTTCAATATTCTTTCAAAAACTGTTGAAATATTTTTTCGAGTATATGTATATATTTATAACTCAGTTATTAATATTTTTCCAAAAACATGTTGAAATATTTTTTCGAGTATGTATATACTCGTATATTTATAACTCATTGATTTTATAGTACAATGAAATGCATGTTTGAAGTGCTACAAATTATTTTGAATTTTGAAATTTTTACCGACGCTCTTTTGCATTTTCTTACATAAAACGCATGATAGAGATTATTTAACTGCATACTTAAAATAATTCGAAAAAAATTTTAAAATCAACTGAAAACCTTTACTATAGTATATACAAATTATATTTTTCAGAGAACTGCATGTTTAAAAATTCCAAGAAAAAACTGAAAATTTAGAAAATATTTTAATTTAAAAAAATTGTATTTTCAAAAAAAAATTATTTTCAAAAAATTTTAAATTTTGAGCAAAATTTGTTCAATTCTTTTACGTTTGTGGAAAGTTTTAAACTTGGTTTATATGACTTCTGTTAGGAAAAAATAAAGATAAGTTGTCGAAATTTGCTAAAAATGCGTAGAACTTGTCATTTTGTTCAGCACTATACACATATTTTCTTTTATAAGAAATTCTTTATTCATTTAGATTGAAATAATATTTTTTCTCTTCTCTTTCTAGGTGAGTACAAAAATTGTTTAATAAATATTGAAATTGTGCAGAGTTGATCGCATCTGTGGGCGTTAGGGTAAGTTTTATATTAAAAATTAATTTTGTATTAAATAATTTACAAACCTAACGAAAAATATAGTATCTTGCTATCAAACCACAATCTTCAGTAAGAAATATATTTTCTGAATACGAATAGAAGATTTTATGAGAATAGCGCGACCTCCTCTATGTTCTTTGATCTAGGAAACACTTATTGCCTGACATTTCCGAACATTTTCTCACGGAAAACATTTTCATCAATACGAAAGTCGCATTTTAATAAGGAAAACAGTAGCAATCCTTCTTGATCGTTCATATGTAAATACATACATACATACATAGTTCGAATGGTAAAACTTTCTTTGTGCATGTTTACCTGCCGCTGTCACATGGCACTGTCACCTGACACTATGGCAGACGACAACGGCAAAGCGCAAAAGACGTTTGCATTGCTAACTTTGTCTGCCACATGACGCACTTGCCATGCATCTGCATGCGATCGTACATATATATTTATGTTTGTATGTACTTATATACATACATAAGTATATTCAGCACTACTTCTAAACTCGTCAGCCGACGATTTCAATGTTTTTTGAAGCTCATAAATAACTACGTTTGTGAGACCCTCACTCATATTTAGTCGGCATACTCTTTTGACCAAAGAAGTTGATGGTGGCAATTTGTCTAAAAATATTTGCTATTATGCGTTTGAATACTAGACGCCTCGAAGCACATATTTCGTTGTAGGGGAAAAATTCTAGAAAGTTACTCATATTATGGACAATAAAAGCATTGTGAATGCTTTATAAAGTTTATTTGTATGTCTTCTAGGAGGCATTAACGTAATTATGTTTTTTGGAAAGCGTATGCGACGTTGATGTACCTTCGGGAAAAGAAATTAAAAGAGCAAAAGTGTAGAAACTGATATTTTATTTTACCTCTTTTTTATCTTCTTCACAGCATATTTGATGATTTGATATAATTTTCCTACATCACATACAAATCTCATACACAAACACTCGCTGCTTAGTGCCCTTTAATTATATGGATAACTTTATGAGAGTTCAGAAGGGTTTAAATATTTTAGAAATTTCCGACCGACTTGCAAGTGAAGCTAAAAAACTTACGAAATTAAAATTAAATTTGAATTAGTATTTTAGGTCAGTGCAGTATCAAATCAACACGATATCAGCAAGAGGAAGTTGGAACTCACATATTTGATTAAAATAGGCCAGCAGGTAGCAATGACTATTCAAAAACATACCCATACATATGTACGAGTATATTTTTTATAACGCAGTTGCCCTTTTCGGTGTTGTAATTAACTTTACTGCTTTTAGCGTTTGTTTTGTATTGGTAATTACTTTATGTTCATTTGTTTCTTCACACTTTGGATAATCGTTTGGCTAGCGGAAATGCTTAAAATTAATTTGATAGAAGCTGATAACTTAAGTAAAGCTTTTAATGAGTTAAGCAACTACGAATTTAGGAGCAATATTTTATTTAAAAATGCCATAAGTACTACTCTGAGTATGTTTTTTTTTAATACTCATATTTTGCCTTTTGTAAATATTTTAAATTTCTGTCATTATGTATGCCTGTGTTCCTTATAACACTAATAGAGACTTGTTATTGTAGTTTTTAATCGCCGAGTCCTCAAAATACTGACGTTCTTTCGAATCCTGATGGAGCTGGTGTTATAGTCAAATATTTAGGTAAAAAAAAATTGAAAACTGTAAAATTAAATTTTCGTTAATTTGAATTGATTAATCAGTTTCACTGAATATTCGTACAGCTTCGTACAGCTTCACAGCACTCAGGCACATTTTTCAGCAACATGTTGCACTGTTCTGTATACATAGCAATACTAAACCGTCCAACTTCAACATCGAACATAAACCGTCTCGTCAAACTTAAGAAGCACGAACACCAACAAGTTCGTTGGAAAAATTGCAACAAAACAAAAGGAAATTTTTGATACAAAAGATAACAGCAAACGACGGCACAACACAGCGGTAACAGCAACAGCAACATCAGACGCATTGCCGGCAAACGAATTCTACGACTAACCCATACACGGTGTGTTGCCGCATAGCGCAGAATACTCGTCAACTCGGCAACGTCGTAGAACAAGTTCTGCAACAACCAACGACGAAGGCGAAGCTCCCCAACTAAAAATAAACTTTCCTAGCAATCAGAGCGCAAAACCCACAAAAAAGGGGAGCACTAGCGACTAGCGCGAGAGAGAGAGAGAGTACGAAAAGTAACCGCGCGGCTGCTAAGAATTGAATGCTGATAGTAGCGCCAGGGCGGGGGAATAACAAAAACACAGTTAGCCCAGACCGGCGCGCGCTCTGCTAACAGGCGCACTGAGAGCGCCAACATTCGCACATTGCATGCACCACCAAGTGCTGTTGCTGATGTTGCTGCCGCCGCTGACTATTGTTGGTGGTTCAGTTGTAGAGCGACGGCGCGTTTGTGTGGATTAAATTAGCGGATTGTCGGAAACGTGCGCGCGTGCGATTTGAGCAAAATAGTTTTTCTGCTACTTGTTTTTTGTTTGTTATTTCTACATTTTTGTTTTTAGCTTTTCGTGAAAACATTGAAGGAAGCGAGTTTTATTTTCGCAAGCGAAACGACGCAATTGATGCGCTATGTGTGTGTGTGTGTGTGTATAACCGTTAAGTGGTGACAAATGTCGTTGGCGTTTGTTTTGTTGACAACAGCACAATTGCAATGGAAGCAAAGCAACGAATGCAAATTTAATTTTGAAAAATTTTCTGCATATGAAAAAGTGAAAATCCCTACGAAAATATACAAAAATGCATCAAAAGTGTTTATTGTTCATTCCAACAACAACAACAACCAGTCTGCCTTCTTCATTCTACCATAGTCATTAACCCAATCGACCGTACGTGCCGCGCACTCAAGTGAACGCTCCGCCAAACCAATCAAAGTCGATTGACTGATCCTTCTTCTACGCGTACATTTGTGCAACGCAGGTTCTTGCCCAGTGCGATTGCGATTGATTGCTTTCGAACGTTTACGCATGTGTGTGTGTGTATATGCGTGTAAAAAAAAAATTAATAAAATAATAAACACACGCATCGGGCACGTTTGTGGACGCACCTCATTTATTACGGGCGCGCATGCGCAGCCGCGCGTTATTAATTTCAGTGCATAGCTGTCGTGCAAATTAAATCGAATTTGAATGCAACGTCTGCATAGCCATTCGTGTGGATACTTAGCACATACATATTTGTTTTTGTGCCACATAATTACTATGCTGTTGGCAATGTGCGTATAAGTATCTTTTATATGTAGATACAAATGAAAAGCGTGCAGAAGTGCATCCATCGTTTCGTTAGCAATTAAGTGGTCGCAGTAAAAAGCAATGCACCAACAAACAAAAAGTGGGTGAAGTCAATTAACAAGAAAGTCTACAAGCAGAAATTGACAATGGAATTTCCACAGTTGCACGCATACAAATAAATTTAAAGCACTAATTTTTATTCGTACGACGACTTAGCCACGGAAATTGTTTGTAAATAATTGCATAAATACTATTAATAACTATTTTTGACAGTTGCAGTGTTTTAATTTAAAAATCTAAGACATTAGTTAATGCGCGCATAGAAAGCACAATTGTACATCGCAAAGGGAGACTTTCGATTATTTGTCTCATTTCGAATACAGCAATTAAGCAAGAATATATGTTTGGGGCTAAGATAAAATCGCTAACTAAATTTGGAAAGATCGATTGCAATTCAAGCTAAAAACCCAAATTCTCTGCGATTTTTGTGCTATTTATCGAAAATAAATATGTAGTTAGTTACTCAACTTCAGGCCTGATAAATTAAAACGGATCGCACTAGACGATTGCTCCAAGTGGCGGCACCTACTTTGTCCATAGAGCGCTTCATTCGTTTGTCTACTTAATTAAGGATTGTCCTGGGCATTGCAAATGTTGCTTTTTACTTCCTCTACCGTATTCCTGGAGCCTTCAATCCTTGGAGCTTGCTGGTAATTTGACAAGCAAGTTTCGTCTCCGCCTTCTTTATTTCAAAACTGACATTTCTATCAAAAGGACCCGTGCCACAAGAATAGTCTGAATTAACAAAAACATTTTTTA
Source organism: Philophylla caesio (assembly GCA_963971545.1). NCBI lineage: Eukaryota > Metazoa > Arthropoda > Insecta > Diptera > Tephritidae > Philophylla > Philophylla caesio. The sequence goes on from OZ020609.1 coordinate 5,252,453, forward strand.
AAAGATCAGAGTGTCTGTCAGCTGAGAACAGTTCATCACTGAGCTCTGCTACAAACGTTTTATCATTAACAATGCAGTCGCATTTTGTGTAATCAACAAATTAAATATATGTTTGTGTGTTGTAAAGTTGTTTTACTCTAAATTTCATCGCCGCACCTTATCAAATTCTGAAATTCTTCATAAATTCCTAAATGGTAACTAGTTGAGTATATCTTATTAAGCAATTACACTAAATTCCAATTTTTCTATTCTCATTAATTGCAGCACAAAAAATTCTGCACCTAAATCCACAAACACTTTTGCTGCTGTTTTATTTGCTTCTTAAATAAGTGAACTGTTTAATTTGGTTTTAGTTTTTCTTACGATTATAGCATCTAGTAGTAACGCCCGCCATCGTGTTTACTCAAGAAGCAGATAAATTTAGTAAACGAGGTTGTAGACAATTGTGTTCTCTTTTTGTTTTTTTTTTTGTCTTCCCACGTTTTTCACAACCTACTGACTCTCAGCTCATTTTCATGTAATGTGTTGACTTTTTCGTTTTTTTTTATTTTTATTTTTTTGGTATTTTAAATATAAACAAATGTGGACAAACACACGAATTGTGTTATCTCACAGCACCAACGCACCGACACATTGCACAGATAAGCGGCACAAATGTGCAGACCAACACGAAGAGTGTAAGGTGAAAAATGTCTGCAGCGATAAGCCAGCGAGTTCCTAGCTAATAACTGTATGATTGTTGTTAAGCTGCTGGCTGTTGTATGCTGCGAAATAGCTAAAAAAAAAAATAACAGAATGCAAATGAGAGATATCCAAGTTAGGCTTTCAGCATATTTATATTTGCGCGAACGTGCACGTATGTACAGTTGTATGTTTAAGAAGAAATTTCTACAAATTAGCTTAATTTCGACTATGCTAAGAAAGATAAGAATGCAACGCCGATAATCGGGGATATATGCACACATATCCGAGTATGTATCGTGAATTGCGACATTGATGCTGCTGATGTGGTCATATTCTTGTAAATCACTTTAGAAATGATAAGATTAAGATATGTTAATATATACAGATTTTGAAGTTCGAACCATGAAATGGTAAAGTCGGGCAAGCAAACAATGGACATTTATATATACATTCACACATTATACTTAAATAATACAATAGTAATATATTTCGCTTAATTTTCTAAGAATATTTTAGACATTCGTCAATTAAAAATTCTAAGTCTGATATCAAAATTAGTTAAAAATGTTTCACTCTCTGAGGCGCGAGTATTTTCGGTCCACTAAACACCACCAGTTCACTTCTTTACCTAATTCAAGTTAATTTCATGTATAAATAGCTACAATTTAGCATAAACTTGCATATTATTTGAAAAAACGCCAAAGATTGATATTAACCACAGAAAGCATCTCTGACTATTTAAGATGCGAGAAGAGACAGCAGAAGAGCTAAGGTACTCTGCCCCATTTTCCATAAAAAAAACTTAAATTTTATGAATCAAATATTAGTATTAATTCCACAACGTTCTGCAGTGCTGAGCTTACATGATGCCCATGCGTCCTGAAGTAGACCAAAGTTGAACTTTCGTTTTACTTGTCGAGGTCGTATCAAAAGTATTTATCTACACTAAATAAACAACTCATTAATTTTGGGTATCTTGCTTTGGGATCAAATCTGACAAGGAAGTAGTCTGATATCTCTGAATTGAAAGTGGTTTTAAATCACAAAAAATTGTGTGTATTATTTTTTCGACAAATCAAAACACTTATTAAATTGATTTTTTATTTAAAAGCGGATAGGAAATCAGAGAACTAAAAAAATCCCTAATTTTTATAAGCAATTTTCAAAGTTACAAGCTCGGCAAGTAAACTTTTTCTTAAACCTGGTTGCTAGAAAAAATTGAGAAACGAAATAGCTTTACATAAACAATTATTGATTTGACCCACAAGCAAAATTTGTTTTTTATTTATAAACAAAATAGCTTTACATAAACTATTATTGAATTGACCCTCAAGCAAAATTTGTTTTTTATTTCATCGTTGCATCAAATTACAAAGCAAATGATTTCTTATTTAGATGTGGATTTAAAATCACGCAAACCTGGTGTGGTTTATCCTGTAATCGACTTTTACGCCTTTTATTATTCTAGTAGCTTGCTTTTCATATCCGCCAATATTTCTATAGCTGCATCAGTGAGATTAATCAACTATCCATCAGCAGCTGCATTTCATTAACAACAAATTATCTTAGCATTTGATGGCAAACCCCGTTAATGACTCTTTCGAAACGCACCTATAAAGAAACAAGTGTAAGTTCAGGGGCCAAAACTCAAAAGATAACGCACAAAATTTAAAATCAAAAGAAGAACAGCATAATATGTTCGAAAATTAAAAGGCGGTAATCCAATTAAATACAAAAATTTGACTGACCCAATTAAGGCACCGGCCAAACTCGAAGCGACTGCTGGAAGAAATGCTGGTACAATGGAAGGAAAAGAAAAGGCAAATATTGTCAGCAAAGCAAAGAAGCCGGTTGGCGCCTACCATTGTTACCAACTCGAGCCAGACAAGAAAAAGCCAATAGAAATGCTGCTACATACCGAATTCGGGCTAAGTTTTTGTTCCGCTACAATTTTTGTTTCGTTTCTTTCTTACTTGTCGAATTGAAAGATCAAAGATCACTGATCTGTTGTTACTCTTACTTGGTGCGCCATTCCTCATACCGCGTGTACCGCTTTGTAGCTTTTGTGTGTTGGTGTAGACAAGCTGATGAGCTAGGAAACCGCAAAGCAAAAATGTTTATTTATTTTAGCCACCAACCAAATAAGTGGCAATAGAAAAGTGGAAAAAAGCGCGTTAAAAGAAGGAATCAAACAACAAACAAATACGAGTGTAGTAACAATGCAAAAACACGACTTTTGAATTGTACACAAAAACGAAATAAATCTTGGCGGGTAGTATGGTTTATTTATACCTCGTTTTTTGGTAGCGTAACCGGAAAAAAGGATTTAATTTGAGCAAAGCGCCAAGATCAAAAGCGGCGGCGACGGCGGCTATTTTTTGTTTGTTTAACTTACTTTTTATGTAAGCAAAGTAAATTCTATGCAAAAGCGCAATAGCATTTAAAGTTAATTTTAGCTGATCCTCGTGCCGATCGTCATTGGTTAGCTCAAAGCTGCCGCTAATGCTGACTCATTTTTAAGCGCCGCATGCCACTAATTCACGGTAACTACCCTTATCGCCAAGTCATCTGCGCGGACAACATTCAATTGCAGTGATTGCATTTTATTTTATATTTATTTCATTTAATTTTTTTTTTTACTTGCTGATTTCTCTGATGATCTTATCAAGTTAAATGCTTTGGCAACGACTAAGAATGCCGCATTACCGTACTGATTTCGCTTACCCGGCGATCCTGCTTCTCTGCATAGATGTGAAGATCACTCTCACATGCACACACACACACACACCTGTAGAGTCAGTTGCCAGTCCATTCTTTTACTAGCAATATTAATTTGCTGTGTGATCTGCACACGTATCTTTGAGCGATCAGTTGCAGATCACTTAAGGTTATTTACATTTTCTGCCGGCGATCACTATATAGCCAGCAAATAGCTATCATAACAACAACAGAAACAACAATATCACAGCCAGCCGTGATTTATATGCTGATCTTGATTTAGTCATGGCAATGTGGCAGTTACATGTTGCTATCACCGCAAGTATCGGAATACTTGTGCGATCAAGTGTATAATAAAGTAAGTTGGAGTGGCATTTTTTTTTTGTGTAGCAGCTGTGATGCTGAAGAGCTAGAGCGAGATCATGGCAGAGTATGTGCATGCTGAAACAATAAATAAATTGATCTTTTTTGATCACAGTGATCTTGCTGGTGGAATTGAGTAAGATCGCATTGAAAAAATAAACAAATGGCATATTAAAAGGCAGCAAATAAAACTACACTCAAATTGATGGGCAGTTAAAAACAGGTGTATGGTATACTTAAATCATCGCTTATGAAATGATGTTTGCATCATGATCAATACTATCGATATTATTTAAAGATCTAAGCGCGCGATCGATCACATGTGACACTGATGCCTACGAAGAAGTAGCGATGACTTTATCTTAGAAAAAATTTACATTTGAACAAACGCATTCATTAATCTTATGCAAAGAAAATGAAATCAAACGAAAAAGAAATGCATATTATTAAACGGGCTTAAGTGTGCATAAGAGATGCAATCGTCGCGGACGTTGCGTTTATTCGAATGCTTAAGTGATCAAAATGCTAATAACAAATTGAAAAGTCAAGTGAGAGAGATGTCAAACTTGCCCATGAATTGAATGACTTTAAATTCAATAAAAATAAACTATGAATGAATCCATGCATTTTGCGCACTGATCTACGCGGATCGTGATGTGATCAGCCCAATCCCAAGCAAAGATCGATGTGATCAATATCAGCAACAGTTAACTAGTGGCGCTGCCAACTTTCTAAAATTGCTGTCAGTTTCGACAGGTTTTCAATACAAAAAGATCAAATGGTTCCAAAAATGTCTAAAAAGTAAAAATACTACCAGCCACTGCAAGCTTTGTTTGCAAAGTCGAGAAAATTATCAGAAAAAAAACCGCAGCCAGAAAACAAACAGAAAACTGTAATGAAGCGAAAGGAACTCGCAAATATTTGCGTGGCGGAAAAGCGCTATAATTATGCAATTTCTCAAAGGCTTTGCTGGTGGTCCCACTACTCAACAATTGTCCAAACACAACAACAACAGCAACAGCTGTACGCGAACGCGGCAGCCAGTAACAAACTCAGGCGCATTTGTACAAAAAAAAACGAAATACTTTTAAAAATAGCCCATCAAGCAGCAGGCAAGGAACGGAGTCAGCTTGGTGGACAGCTTGTGGCAAATGCAACAGGCAAAAAGTTGATTGATCTGTAAACGTATAATCTATTGTACTCAGCCAATCAACCTACTATACGGCAATGCAGTGGAAACTGAGCGTACGATCGACAAGAAATGCAAATAAAATTATAGTTGAAGAGGTGAAGGATTAAGAGGCTACTTGCTGCTGAAGTGCAGCTGAGTTGAAAAGCTAATGAAGTTGGCATGGCAAGGTTGTATGGAAGTGGATTGATATTGGTTTCATAACGCAGTAATATATTTCATTTCGTTAACAGATAAAAACAAAAAAGTACATCGAAAGGATGGCAAGTATTTTGAATTTTTTAGTCAACCTGCACGGTAAATGTCTCTCTCCACCGTTAGAAGCAATGGACTTCAGAACGATCGATTTTCTAAACTCTCAGTCACAGCTTCTGACATTCCAGAACAACCAAAAGAGTTTGGAAAATGGGGAACAATTTGGTTAACATTTAATTTTTATTTGATCTCTTAGTGAACGCAAAAAACTAGTTTTTATTTTCTCTGTTCCTGGCCTAAATTCTTTCGGTATATATTTCTAGTAGACTTATCTGCTATTAAAAAATTAGTCGTTTTGGTACTAAATACAAATTTAATTTCCTTTCAAGCTGTGATCGATACTTTTGGTTGGAGATTCATTATTGAAAGAACACATTAGTGAAGAAATTCTACAAAAAAATTCTAAATGAACGAAGCTTGGAAGAAGCACCTAGGATTAGATCCACAGTTGAAACATCATCAGAAATTTGTATGGAAAAAAATGTCGACTGTATTGGTTTAAGATTTTTTCTTTTGTAACTCTTGGCTTGTGATTTTCGACATTTTCTTTAAAACAAAAGTGATTCAAAAATCTCTCTCTTGAAATTTCGGTGATATTTCCCTTCTTCGCAGCACATGGCGATTCCCAAATTGTATCGTTGATCCCTGTGAAAAGTTGGCTTTACGGTTCGCCTTCCGTAGTTAAAGTTCTATAGAAGTTTCTAAGAATAGTTTTTAAATAGTAACAAATTATACTTATTGATCATTTATCGGGTGATCAATTGATCAAGTGACATGTAAATTCAAATAACATGTGTTCATACATACATATGTACGAGTATGTATGTATGTCTCTACGAACATTCGCCATCCTGTGCGTGTTGCGTAGTAATTCGCATAAAAATGAAAACAAATTACAAACTGTTTGCATTAAAGAGAGCAACAATTTATTAGTGTTGCATGCAACATGCTAAAACTGTGGCAATTCAACAAAACAGCTGCTAACTAACTGACAATCAAAGCAAACAAGCCAGTTACAAGCTGCAGCAATGAATTGCGATTACTGGCGCATCCTCGTCAGCTGTGCGCATCCGCATTTGTCTGTTGGACTGACTCCGACAATCACTTTTTCTACCAAGCAGCAGCAGCAATTCAAATAAATATTTATGTATGTATATACTTGTGTATTTTGTTGCGCATACAACTATTCACAATTTAAACCATGCCTTGTGTTGTGCATAAATGTTATTTAAAATTTTTATTGGCAGTCAAACTGTCTGCCAAAGTAATCATTCACTCACGTCAAGTGGACAGCTCAGACGACTCAGTTATTCATGGAGCCTCCTAACTAACTGGTTGCACTTGAGTAGTTTTTCGTTTTCGCCTTTTTGCATATCCTGTGTCACTCCACGAAGTCTTAAATAAAAATGTAAATCTTTAAACATTGCATATTTCTGCTGTCCGCCTAACTGTTTGACGCTAACTACAGCGATCAGCTCATCTGCAAAGATCAATCAAAAGTTGGTCATTGCGAGCGTTCGTTAATCGTTTGGTCTTTCTTATGATCTAACTAGTTGTGGGTAACAAGAAAAAAAATAAGCAATTTTATTTTTAATTTTTTCTTTCGATATCAAGTTTTATAGTGGCGAATTTCAAAATATTATTTAAAAAGCACTTTGTTTGTAGTTCCTAATATTGACAAGTGTAGCCGCATTCTTAATTTATATTTTTGGAATTTATTACTTTGAAAATTTTAAATTTGAATTTCAAATTATCCGTTTTCCAATTGTGAACTGATTATTGCTAAATTTACATTCAAAATTTTGAGTTCTCACCTTTCAGTCTCGAAATGTGAATATTTTAGAGTTTTTAATTTATAATTTTTTTCGTTTCTGGTCTTGAATTTTTTGTTTTGAATTTTAAATAGCAAACTTAATATATTTATTTTTGGGATTTTAAATTTTTGTTTTGATTCATAATTAAGAGTTTTGAGTTTTTATTGTCAAAAGTTTTCGAATCTTAATTTTCAGGACTTTAATGTAATTTATCAGTTTCTAATTTCTTTTTTAAATATGTTTTTCTTCTTAAAAAATTTAAAACTAAACTTAAAGTTTTCGCAAATGACATTTCGTATTCTGATCTTTGAATAATGAGATTTGCATTTTGAGTTTCAAGTTCTGATTTTTGATTTGTAAATTTAAAATTTTTCACATTTAAATTCTGGTTTGTTTTTGAATAGCGAATTTTTAATATTTGATTGGGAGTTTTTAATTCAGAATTTCCAGTTTCGAAGAAAATGTTTAATTTTTGAATTTTGAAATTTTATTTCTGAATATTGATTTTAAAATTTTACATTTGCATTCACGAAAGCAGTTTAAAAGAAAAATGGTTTTGATATTTTAAATTGTATACTGATCAAAAATAAAAATTTAAGTTCCATTTAGCCTTGCATATCGAATTTTACGTTTTAAAGTCAGATAATTCCCTTTTCGCGTCTAGGTGCCGAACTTGTAGCATTGCGTTTTGAATATTTATAAATTTAGTTTGGTAATTTGTACTATAAATTTTCAACATATACACATTTTACACTTATTAATTTTATACTCATATTTGTTTTAAATGTGGCACATTTTCAATTTAATTCATATATTCGTTATACGTTCATGAGTCTGTCGCACATCCTTTCAATCTCAAACTCACGATAATTAGTATATGTATATACATACTCGTACATATGTAAGTTACGAACTAATCAAGTGGTCTGTAGTTGGTTAACCAACTGGATGATTACCAGCAAAAGTGGGTTATTAAACTGCTGCGGCAACTCTAATTGCATTGCCGCCGATCTATTCGAGCGCATTTCGGAGTATTCTATTAAATGTTTCGTGTATCTGCAATGGCAATAGCGGCTGTGCGGTCTCTGGAGGCACTCACCTCAAAGCACTCCAGAGCCGTGTGCTGGTTCGATACATAAGTACATACATATGTACATATGTATGTGTTTCTGCACATGCTTCTAATTTAGTTGTCGCACTTTTTATGCTTCATTTAATTAAAAATGACAATACTCGTTAATTAGCCTGGCGGTGTTTAGTTTTTATCTTATGGCTTGTACATTTGTAAATTTAAAGTATGAAGTTTTTTTTTGTTTTAATAAAATTGTAGAGAATAAAAATGTAAACATGCGCTTGAAAGTAAACTTCGAAAAACTTATAAACAGGTTAAAATTTAATGCAATATTACAAAATCAAATAAATTTACCACCGAAGCTTTTTTGCTTTGTATTTAGAGTCAACTCGTAGCGGTCGAAGCGAGTGGAATATCAAATTTCTATTGTTTCACCAGACTCTTTTTTTTGTACTTAGTTTACCACTTGGTTTCTATTAGGGTAGTCCAAAAATATTTGCAAAAAAGTAAACTCATAACTTGAATGTTGCCATCCGCTTAGATTGTCCTCTTTCGAAAAAATATACCTCTGTTTAGGTATACGCTTCTCTTACAATATTTTTTAGAAAAAAAGAGGTAAAATACAGGAGAAATTTTGAGCGCTTTGAACCACAAATAAATACTATTTGCTTAAAGAGCGACAGGAGCATATTTTCGATATTGAACGATCCTGCGGTTGTGGTTGTTGTGGCGTGATCTTAGGTGTATAAAATTGCCGACTTTACTTTTTTTACGACCCTAATGCTCATACCAACAATGTTGTGTTTTTATAAAATGCTCATTACTCATTTATTATTTTTTGTTGCTATTTCTGCTGTCGCTTAACTTTTCAACAACATTTTCATAATTAATGTTTGTTGACAGGTTTTTTTTTCGTTTCGCGCTCACTTTTTCATTCATTTAAATTGTTTTGTTTTTATTTTTATATTTATGCTCTTTTTTTTGCTACCACTTCACTTTCCTGCAAATTTGTTACTTTAGAATTGTATTCGCTTCGCTGGCCTCGTCGCATTGTCGCTTAGCGATGGCCTCTGTATTTTCTACTTCCACTACTGGCATTGAAATCGATACTTTTATGTTGTCGCTGTGAGTTTACATTTACCCCAAAAATGGAAGTAATTTGTCGTTGTCTCGTTAACTTAAGATTTATAGAAGATTGTTTAGAGCATTGTTTGATCGCGCCGATTGAATACAATTTGGCAACTTCAAATTAATGGATGGATTGGGTATGAACAATGGACTTGTGTGACATGATAAATTAAAATACTTGACATATGTAATAAAACGAACTGTTTCCCCGAAAATGGGACCTCAGAAAGATAGGATAAAGACACAAAAAACTAGTATAAACTTAATTTTATGGTTTAATATTGTTAAATGTACTTGAGTTCAGAAATGTGTAGGACAATTTTAGCTAGTTTTGATAAACTAAATCGCTCTTCCAACACATCTCACTACAATACAAGTCAACTTGCATCATTCTCGACGCATGCCATCACATGTGGCACGTTCAATTAAGTCGTAAATTATTTTTAATTGCACGCATGCGTTGCTATTTGTGTATCCGATAGCGCCATGCCGCATGCCAATTGTCGCTTAAACTTGCATGCAATAATATTTAACACCCACGCACGCACTCACCCACACACACTTAATCGCTCGTAATCAAATCAATGAGCTACAATCGACCAACTCTTCCTCGCAAACGATCGACACGGGCTAAGATATTTTTTTTGTTTTTGTTTTTCATAGCTTGCAGCTGTGGTAATTAATGAAACAACAACATTGCTTTGTTGTTAGCGGCTCAAGAATCACACACGACTACGACTATGTTGCCAGCTTGGGGCTGTCGCAATTTGTTTAGATGTTGTTTCTGGCATTGCGAAATATTGCACGCAACTTTTCAATTAAAAAGAAACATCGCCTTCCGAGTTGTTCACATTGCTGATATGTAAGGCGTTCGCTTAGGTTTTGATTAAAAACATATGATTGGTTTGAAAACACTTTCAATTAATCGATTGTATTCGTAGAATGCGGCTTTGTTGTTGCAGTTGTGCGTTTTTGCATAAATAGCATTTTATGTTCGTGATCGATCAGTTAATGGCGGCAAGATCAAAATCATTAAGCAGTTCACTTTAATTTGATTTCGTCGTGCTGATTTCGCAAGTGTACGAGTATGAAAAAATAAACTTCTATTCACTTGAATAGTGGCAGTGCTTTTGCCCTTTTTTTAAGTATTTTTTACTTAATTGCTATTATTTTTCAATTAAACAAATCACACAAGTTTCAAAATTTATTATAATCCATCGCATTTATATTAAAAATTTCACTTTTTTTTCCTTTTGCGCGCAGTTTTGAGTAAGCTGTTTCCTAAACCATTGAATTTTTTGTATAATAAAACACTGCCCTTAATGAAATTTCAAAATCTAAACTATCCACCAGCAAATTGCGACGACCAAACTAGGCAATAGGCGTATTTTCGGCGCTGTTAATATATTCTCACTGAATCAAAAAACTAAAAAAATCTGACAAAAAGCAGACGCATCCGCTGCAAATTTAGGTCAGTTTAAACTTCTGTCCGCTCGCTCATACGGTACCTTGCCACATACATACATACATATTTTGGCAAAGGTGTTTGAAATTATTTATAGACGCTAAAAATGTTGCAAAGCCTAAAAACTAAATAAAGCGCTCAACAGGTGAAGCATGAAATTAGTGAGCAAATAATTTATTAGCAAAACAATGTACTCAGCTACTAAGTCAAAAAAAAAAAAATACAAAACATAAACAAAGCATACAAATTTATTTGATTGCGCCATTTTTTTAGTGAATTAATGATTTTAGTTGTAAATACATCTGTATGTGCCGATACAAAGTTTTTAAAGGAAAATGTTGCAATTGCTGCGATTCAAGCGCCAATTGCCAATCGCCTTCACTTTGATGTCAAATAAAAAAATATTTTTTAAACTTTTTTTTTAAATCCAGTTTTGCGGGTGCGCAATTAAGTATAGTAGAGATAAGAGCACGAAATATGAAATATTCAAAGCTACAAATGCATTTGCAAATGTGCATATGAATATATGTTTTCACATACATATGAATGTATGAATATCGGTGAGAATTTAGTTATAAGTAGATCTGCTATTTGGTGTGCGATTGCGCGTAATTTGTTCACTGCTAAGCAATCAAATTTTGACGGTTAAGCTTTGCATGGTGCCATAAACATACATACAAACATATGTATGTATGTACATAGTGCTCATAATCGCCTTTCAGCTGTCAAACGTTAAACAAACGTAGTTGCAAAATAAAAAATAAAAAAAATGTTAAAGTGAAATCAATAAATTTGTATAGTAATTGTTTTTATGTTTCCCAAAAGTAATAACATTCATAAAAATATTACGAGCAACATTCCAAATGTCACTCTAAATTAACAAAATAAAATCATTTTCGAAAACATTCTGTGCGTATGAATATGTACATATATGTAAATTTTGATATTTGTAGTGTGTGTTATTGTAAACTATGTACTTCACAACTAGTATGCATCGCAAACGCAATTACACCTTTTCCAACAGTATTTCAGAAAAACACAAATGTATTTCAGAAAAACACAAATGAAATTCAGAAATGCCAATTGAAATTAAGAAAAACACAAAAGTATTTCAGAAAAGTCCAATTGTATTTCATAAAAACACAATCGTATTACAGAAAAACATAAATGTATTTCAGAATAGGACAAATTGGCTTTTCTGTATTTCAATTGTTTTTTTCTGAAATACAATTGATCTTTTCTGAAATACAACTGCTCTTTTCAGAAATGCCTTTACATTTTTCTGAAATACTGTTGGAAAAGGTGTAGTCCGCCAACTGTCTTTTTTTAAATACAACCAACTGGTATTTTTAACATGGGGATGTCCAACGAGATGGCAATTGTCAGACTTCGAACAGAAATATACTAGTCTCATACTAGTACAAAATAGACAAAAAAAAATGATAGTCGAAATATGGAACAAACATCCCAGTCTCCTACTAGTTCGAAACACACAAAGATCTTTTTGATAACTAGGAATACTTTATATTAATTAATATTTTCAATAAAAATAAGGTATGAATAAATGGTTTTGTATTTGATAAAAGTCTGGGTTTTTTTTTTGGGCCAGTTTGATTTCATCACGAAATTTTAGTTGTTAGTATTTTTTCTGACTAATTTGGTGCTTCACTGCAGGGATTGTGTGCGAATATTGGGAGTAAAAGCCAAATTTTTATTTTAATTTTATTTTATAAGAAGCTCTTTGGTGACAGATTTTTCGCTACTGTAAAGAACTTGTTCTATGATTTTGATTTTGCATGTTGCTGATGAGATTCGAACCTGCGAGCTGAGAGGCATACTATCACCCGTACCGCTACGCTCAAAGGCAATTATAAAATATTATTCAACTTTGCTTTCCTTTTTAGAAAAATAAAATTGGTGCTAATCTTTTTTATACAATATCTCAAATCTCTACGTGTTGGAGTTTTTTCTCTAGATTTCAGTTGGCTATTCTTTATTTGAAAACCATGCGATTAATTTTTTTTTAATTTGATGGCTTTTAGAATATTATTATTTTTTATTGTGTAAATGATGTTCATATGTACATATATCTGGAATATATATTACGTAAGCAAATATAAAGCATTAAAAATCACATTAACTCAGCAAAGGCTTTAGCCGTCTCTTAAAGAAAATTAAAAGAGGCAAATATTAAACGCTTAAAATGTACGCCCCAACGCACACGCTGATAGGCGTATCGAACTACATAAATAAAAAAAAATTTTGGGCTAGTCTTTCCGTACTTCGAACGTCCATGCGCAACACACACACTACACGCCTATAATATACTATATATGTGTGTATGTATGAATATGTAAATACTTAACTCTAATATATGTACACTCATTCACTTCGCATTATAAATAAATAGAAAAACGATCGCGCATGCGCTCTTCATTCGCCACAGCTGTTACTAATTAAATCCAAGTAAACCGCCAAAGTGATCACATGAAATTTAAACGTAAAATCGTACGCTTTGAAAGTGCGAAAAGACTAATAGCACGGCTAGGAAAATGGTTGTAAAGTAAAGAAGGGATAAAAAATATAAAAAAAAAAAAAAATAAACTATTAATTTACTGACAACACACGAGTGCGATGCTAAGCACAGCTTCAAAGCGTCTGGAGGAGCATTGCTGACAGAGGCAAAATTAAGATGGCTGATTTGATTTTTATTTCGTTTTTATAATTATTATTTCTCCAAAAAACTATTATAATTTTTTATGTGAAGGCATGTGGAGACGCTTTAAACGTCAATTATGTAATTGAGCGCGAAGACATAAGAATTGAATGAATGCCTTTTATCACAGCCGCCACTTAGCTTCATATTTTTTTTTGTTTTTTTTTTTAATTCGCTAGTCCAAAGTGGCGTTGACTTCAGAATTTTATTTATGTTTTGAAAATATAGCTTAAATGGCTTGCTTTGCTAAATACTTGTACATACAAATAACTGTTGTTGTTTGAAAATTTATGAAAAAAAACCCTCATCACATCAACAGCGGTGTTTTTCGACGTTTTGAATTTTTTGTTTGTCTAAAAACTTATTGCCGTAAATAATCTGCTATTTAAGGTTCAGCCAAAAGGGACCGAAAATAAGTGTAAATTGTGTACATACATATATTTTATTGTAAGACGATGGATAAATTTTAAAAGCTTGATTTTCAACTCTGAAATAGCCAGTCAATATGCTGATCTATGTTGTAACTATACGTTTTTCTTTGCGTTTACTAGTTTAGTGCATGCCTTTATATCTTTTAGCAGAGAGAGAGCGGGCTGATTTTTTCTTTTGTTGGTCGCTGTCAGGCTGTTAGAATACAATATTATTTTTCTAGCATATTTAAGGTGTCGCTTAAGATATCACTTCTGAGTGTAGTCTTTTTATAAGTTTCTGCCCTAAAAGCAAAGCCCAAGAGACATACCATAAAAAAATTCTAATTTTCTCAAGCTGTTATCTCTTTCTATCAGACCACATTCTTTTATTCCAAGTGTCTTCTTCCTTACGTTTGATCACTCACAGCGGAGTTTCAATGGGAACCTGCCCCTTTTTTGTCTTTTGAAAGCCTTTGCATTTTAGCATTGAAATCACTTTCTCAACTGAGTTTGCAGTAAAATATAGAATACATTTTGATGGCTCCAATTTTGCGGCACCAAATCAAGACTAGCTTTGATTAATCCTTAAAAAGTACAGTAATCTGAACTTGAATTCAGTACGCTTACAAAATACTTCATACTAAACTTGAATACAATATCTAATTGTAATTTATTCTGATTTGTATTCTGTTGAGATTTTCGCTATATAAGCAGTTGTCAAAAAAATTTAAATTTCTTTCTAAATTAAGTTCAAAAATACAGAAGTAGGAATATAAGAAAGAGGAATTATATATTTTCTTCCAAAACTTAGTCTTCACAGAGATTGCAGTATAATCCACATACATTTTTAAAACGCTTTATTAACAATACAAAAATAACAAACAACATTTACAAAGTTTTTCATGTTTACAAGAAAAATCCAACCAGTAAATTGTTTTAGGCAATAAAAAGTAAAAAAAAAACAAAATATTACCTTTTCTTTCTCCTTTTTTTTGGCACTTTTCAACTAACACATTTGCCATAGAAATTCTCACTCTGAGTCACTCACGCATGCGTTGAACTTGAGCCGAAGGCTGGAAATTCATACCTTTATTTCTTAGGTCATTTCTAAACTTTTTATAGTACACTTTTTTCAATTTTTTTTTCGTTTTTTGTACTACAAAATTTATTACATCACGATTTTTGCGTTTCGCGACTTTTTCTTCGCTTTGTTTTCAATTGCGAACCCGCATTTTCTATGCGGTTCACTAGATTCCATCGCTTTTTATTGCCTTTTGTTTTCTTAGTCTTTTAGTAAAAATAAAAAATATTTTCTTTTTTTTTTGTATTTGTTTTATTACATTTGTATATTCGTGTTGTTTGTGGCTGCTGTTAAACTTGCTACTTTTTGTTGAACTAAGCATTTTTGGCTTATGCCGTTTGTTGTTAGTTGTTTTTGTTTTACTGTATTTTGATTTGTTGCAGCCTTTTTCTGCCCGCAACTTCGAGCGTTTTGTATACTTCATAAATGTATGTATAATTCTCAAAATAATGGCTGATGTTTCATTCAAAAGCAGCTGCGTTTCGTGGAAAATAAGTAATTTTGCTTACCTCGCAGCTGTGTAAGTCCATTTGATCCATACGTTTTTGTTCATTGTAACGATCTGTCCATTTTCTAGCACTCTATAATCTTTTTTAAGTTATATGCTCTTCGGCATCAACATCGCTTAGAATTTAGCTCCTTCACAAACATACAAATTCACACACGTTTGTACTCGTATGTTTATACAATGTAAATTTTTGTGGTTTAAGTTGTTGGCTCTTAACGATGATTTACTCACTGACTCACAGGCAATCAGATCATCTCGAGAGCATAGATTTCATGTCTCTTTCTCATCACCTTTGTTGCATCTTTTCTTTGTTGCTTATGGTTTTTTAATTAGCTGGCATCCTTGAATGGTTTTTATGAAGTCGTTAATTTCATTTTTTATTTGTTTCTACCAAACCACGATTTGATAATCTTCAATCTGATACGAAACCTTAGGGCTTTGAAAAGCGTTAGTTTCTTTCAAGTAACCGATTGCCCACAGTAGTCATGCTTCAAAAGCATTCAAACATTTTAAAAATTGAGTATTATCTCACACTTCAATTTTGAAATAAAATATCATTCGCTATAACACTGTTAGTGCAATTAAATTGCCTTTTTCATACGGGTGCGCGTGACCAATGGTGCTGACTCGTTTCATCTCTGACATCCAAAACAATTTTCAGCACTTACTAAATTGCCAAAAATCACACTTCACGTAAAAATAGTGTTTTCATAATTCTTTTTGGTAACAAATTTTTGCGCCGTCCGACCACCGGCTGTGCGCCTCTGTGCAACAACCAATTGAGCAATAAAATTTTGCCGAATATAATTAACTGATTGCGCGTAATGCACCACATGTGGTTAAAACGCGCGCGCGCTATCCGTCGAATGTAGCGCGACGAGACGCGACGGGCGGCAATTGCTGTAAAAGTACGCGCTCTAACGCAAAGCTTGCTATTTTGTGTTATTAAAAGCGAAGAAAAGCTTGTCGCACTACTGTGGCGTCTAAAGTGGGTTAAAAACGTAGGGAAGACAAATTGCGATTTGACGACATTTAATTGAGTTGTACGCGCGTCAGCTGGTAGCTGATAGGTTCACTTCAATAATAATGCAACACTGCAGCTGTCAAATGCAATTGTCAAAATTTATTTTCCTTTAAATGTGACTTAAATTGATTTGCGACAAAATCTATAAATTATTTATTTATTTAAAAAGTAACTTCGACGCGGCCGAAAATGAACTAAATATGTATTCACTTAAAATGCTACAAACGATTTCGAACAAACATAGAATAACATAAACCAAAATAATCTAAAATGACAGCGCTTGTCAAGCGAACTGTCAGCGTGACACTTGCCACTGACGAGAAACACCAGCTATGCAGCCTAGCAGCGTTCAGTGTAGTTGGCGTTTTGAAACAACTACAACGCGATAAACGAAAACCAACGAAACGGCTCTGCGACGCTTGGCAAATGGGTCGCTTATGGCGCCGCATGTTGCTACTCCTCTTCATACTGCAAGCCGCGCAACATTTTCCGCGTGTCAACATGTTGACCGATGACAGCGCTTCCAGTACCAATCAGCTCTCTTTCGTGCAGAGTTCAACGAAGAGTGTAAATAATAGTGCCACCAATGTCAGTGTTAGTGTAAATAGTGTAAATCCTACTGTAAGTGTTGACAATGAAATTGTACAAAGTAGTGTTGCAGCAACTACGTTGCCCACTGCCCCACAGCTAGCCAAGCGTAAGCTGCGCCGCAAATATACCACAAAAGTGCACAATCACACAGCAGCGGGTTTGCCTGCACCTGGGCAACGTTACAAAGGCAAGCGAAGAAAAGTGTTGTCTCAGCGCCTGCAACCGAATGCAACGCATGCAACACGCAACATGTTGGCTGCGGACGCGCGACAGCCACAGCTGCAACGCGTAACCGCCGAAAGTATACCAAAGAAGAATATGCGCGGGCAGCAAGCGCTGGAGGAGAGAAAAAAGCAGCTGCAATTACGCAAGCAAAAACAGCGACAACAACTCGACGAACTGCAGCTGCGCCAGCAATTACAACAACAACAAGCGCAACAACCACGACTTCATCAGACGCAGCAACAACAGCAGTTCTCGTATAATCCACGCGCCGGCCAATATTATCATCAGCAACAGCGGCAGGAGTTGCAACAACAACAACAACAACAACAGCTTCAACAAAAAAATTCACAACAAGGCGAAAATCACCAGCACGTTGCTCAGCATGAACTGCAAACCCAATATAATTACCTGCCGCAACCCGACACACCCGCCACCACATTGCGCGTCAGCACATCCATCGATCATCACCATCATCAGCAGATCACAACGAACACAACAACAACCATACGACAGCACATTGAACAACAGGAGTCAAATCAGCGAAGGCAACAGCAGCAGCAACATCGCGATCATCAGCTCGCTGGCAATTCAAGTAGCATAACGTCTAGACAATATCAACCCCATCAGCAACAGTCACAGCCCGAACAACAGCAACAGCACACCATTTACGATACCACCACCATACAGAATCAGCAAGATCACGTTGTCATACAGGGTAACACCGACATTGTGGTGTATCGTAATGTTGGCACCCTGCCATGTCCGCCAGGCGTTCGCCTTGTGCCGCATCGCTTCATTCCAGTGCACACGCAGCAGCAGCGTCCCAGGCCCAGGGGTAAGTGGCAAGCAAAGTGTTGGCAAGTGTACGTATGTATGTGCATACATACTTAGACAATTGTGAAAATATAATGTACGTAGATTTGTTGTTATGGAAACGAAAGGCTAATGGATTTAAGCTTTTAACAAAAAATTTTATAATTTTTAGTTTATTTTTTCAATTATTTTTCCTTCTCCAACCACAAATTAACCTCAATGTCTCACACATTTTCCCTATGTGAACAGCGCACTTGACTATATACATACATACATACTTCTGTATGTAAGCACAAATAATAATTCGCTGCTTCCAGAACAAAAAAATCTGATACTTCACAGAAAAGAAAATTATATTTTAATGTAAATTTATTGGGTTGCGCTCTTGAAGTACAACTCTGAATTACTTATGAAAGCAATGCAATTTTAAGCAAAAAAAATGCCAAATTTCTGGAAAGGTTCACAGATTGAGAATGACTTTTTTCGAAATTTGAATACGCGCACTATTACAACAAAAAAAAAATAAAAGTAAAATAAAGTGATAGCAGTTTGAAATTCAAGGATGGAAAAAACGACATTTCAGCAGACTCGCTAAAATTTGCGCATATTTTTGTTGTAATTGATAAACATTTTACATATTCTGCTTTAAGATAATCGCTCTCTGCACTCGAAAAGCTCTATTCCAGCTGTTGATAGTAACAATCACTGCAGTGGATATCTAGAGTTCCGCTTCAGGCTTCGGTTTATTCCTGAAAAATTGAACAAATTTTTATGTGAGTGTCATTAATATTTAAGATTACTTCAAATATTACTAAACTGCTTATTGGATCGAAAATCTTAGTTCCAATTCTTATTTTCCAAAAAAAAAGTCGCCCTTATAAAAATGTAAAGCGCTCTATAACTCTGTCTTGCCTTTTTTCTATTTGCGAAAATTATACAATTTAACGCAATTTTTTTAAATTTTTAGGGTATTACACAAAAGAAACTTTCAGTAACGCGGCACCTTCTGTAAACTGGGTGTGGAAAAAAAGCAATTTTTTAGCTTAAAAAAATAGTAAATGGCGAGAGCAAGGCCCCTTAATCGCGGTAATTTTAAATCTTCAAACATTCCATGTTTTGGACACTACCTACAATCACATATGAGTTCATGTCGAACGCAAGTTTAGTACCTTTAAGGTCTCTCGTCGCGATAGTCTAGAAAAAATGCTTCTTGTAGTTTAATCCTCAATCAACTTGTAATACATTTTTAATATTTTTTTTTTTTCGTTTTACCCAAGGGATGTTTAAAAGGCGAGACCAATATAAAAATTGAAAAAAAGACTTGTGTATTTAGTTTTGCTTTTGTAAGATAAAGTAACTAAAATACGAAGGCTGTTTGATAAGTCAGTGACTTTTTGAATAAAATATATTTTTTTTTGTATAAAATTTTATTTTAACTCTTAACACTTAGTCCAGCGTTTTTCAAGTTTTTCTTTCCTATCAAAAAATAGCTTTTCTCATTTTGGGCGACTTGAAAGTTCGGCGTCACTTCAGCACAAGTACGACCACAACGGAACTCAATTGACCACTTCTTTAACATTGAAATTGTTTGTAAAATAAATACTTCCCTTGGTTTCGGTGATGTTTTTTTTATGCAAAAAATAATGCTTAATCAGCAAACGAAATTCATTTTTTTGAAATTTTTATTATCAAGAGGTTATCTACTTAAAATGGCTGTCAAGCATACATTAAATGACTCAGTCTGCTCAAAATTTGACAGGTTGTTAAATGCAGCAGTGATGAATTTAAAGTTTCTTCACGGGAAATTCAAAAAGTCCCTGATTTATCAAACCGCCCTCGTATTTTATTAACTATCTTAAATTTTACTGAAAGCATTCTTACGAGTATCTAAACGAAATATTCAATTTGACAATTTCTTTCATGATAAAACTACTTAAAATGTTTCCGAAATTTATCTTGCTAATATAAAATAGGTTCAGTTCTCCTTCGCATGCTTGTTTTCCCCCATTTTCTGTAGCCACCACGATTGTGGTTAGCCTTGTGACCCAGTGTATCAGGCTGTAGGCGCCTATGAAGTATCAATTAAAATGTAAATACAAATGTGAATGAAAGTTAGGGATATAAGATACGATTTACAATTTTGAGATCACGTGTCACTTTTATTGAAGAGTGAAATTTCATTTCAATTTTCTCCAGCTGCCACGCGCCGAAGTCAACGTAACCAAAACCGAAGTGGGCCACATGTACTTTTGTTACATGTCAATTGGCAGCACATTCGTGTCGGATAGTAGCACGAGTAGTGGCTGCTAAGGTTGCCATATCAGATATGCTTGGTGTGTGATGACATGGCTGGAGCTGATGGTGGCGTTGCTAACTTGAATGTTTACCGTCATGTCAGTGACACCGCTACGGTTTGACGTTGTTTCTCTTTCAAAGGGTTAAAGCGACTTTTCGTAACGCAGCACTTTCTCTGCTGTTAGAGAGTTGAATATTTCTTATTAAACATGAAATGTAAAAAAAAACAGAAAAATTACGATGACGCCTGCTACTAAATTTCTAAATTTTTATTGGTATTTTTTCGAAAATTAATATTTACTCGAAACGCACAAGCATTTGGCTGGAAGGCTGCGACCTGCTTTTCCTTTACTAATCTCAGCTGCCCCAACGTGTTTGGCTATACTCTTTATCTCTTATTGCATATGACATTTGAAACTCAATACATGAGCGCGCGCCGTCAGGCATCGCTTGTGAGGGCAACCATTTGTCACCTCGTTGTGTAAGAACTATTAATAACTTGAAAATGCAGAAAGAAATAAACAAATTAAGCCAAAGACCGGAAAAATATTTCATGCATCAAAACTCATAAATAAATGTTTTTGTGGTGAATGATCTTCTAATTATTTTTTATAAACGTTCATTTATGATTTCAGCATAACTTACATGCGCACACATACGCGCATAAGTACTTATTCATAATTTCGTAATAGCAGCCGAATGTTGTTTTCTTAATTATCAATGCACTCTAGCCTCCAGCTTAATATTTCTGTATTCTCACGCAATAACTGCCTAAATCGACTTAAGAAAAAATCCAGCAAAACTGAAATTGTCACTGCGAGAAATGCATACTCATTGATTTAATTCGCATACACTTCTTTAATCGACTTAAGTCGTTATTGTTTGTGAACACAGATTTATTGAAAACAAAAAAAGAAAACAGATTGCCAGCGTTAGCTTCTTATCTCATAAAAAAGCTCTCATTAGCGGTTCAATTGCCGCAATTAATGTCTCATTTAGTGTCTCAATGCGACAGCTGCTGTGAGTAATTAAATCGCAGTATTTTTCTGACCCAAAAAATTAAGACCGTTGAAAACATAACTCAATCAAGTATGGTTGATAAAAATTTTATAATTTATGTGATCAGTAGTAAAGTGTTTTCTTCCGATTATGGCGTAAATCGGCGGTGTTCCAGGGCTTCATAAGGCACTACTTGCCGCAAGCATTGGAATAATCAGCTGTACGGGCTTAACCAGAGCAAGAATCTGGTGCAGCGAATTAAGTTACAGTAGAGAAAGGGGTAAGATATGTTATGACATTATTTTAAAAAAAATTGCTTAATTTTTTCTTTAGTCAAAGCAAGAAACTTGGCACTGCAAGTTTATAGTTCTTGTTTTGCGAAAAGACTATATAAAAAAAATATATTAAAAATATGTCATACGAATTTTAAATGCACTTAATCAATTTTACTGCAAGCAGCAATTTGACGCGTCTTTCAGCACCTGCTTATCAATTTTTCAAAACTTCAAAATTTTTGCTTACACTCATAAATTATAATTACGAGCGTAAAAAGTGAAAATATTGCGGCCCATCGAATTTGCGAGAAACTAAAAAATGAAAACGAAAATTGTGCCAATTTGTGATTTCAAAATAGTGCTTTATTTATTTAAACAAAAATTTAATTTATGATGTTACAGCAAAGTCATAAAACAAAAAAAAAATTGTACAAAATTAAGTTTGAAAGGCGTAACAAAGAAAACGAGTTACGCTGTAAATACAAAAATGTATGTAAAAAATAGCTATTTGCGACACATACATAAGTACACAGATATGTATGTATGCACGAATGCACAATATCGAAAACTAGCACAGATAGTAAACACTTTCCTAGTGCAATATCTATGCAATAGTGCTTATAAAACTTTAACATACATTTACTGCTTGCAACATGTGCCTGGCACGCGTTGAACAGGTTCTCCATCTTCGACAGCGTTTTTTATGGCACGCTGCAGAACAGAGCGCTTTTCAGAATACAGTTGCAAATTTTTCACACACAAAATAATAAAAAAAAGGTACCAAAGTAACAAACTTTAAATAAAAATCTGCACAGCAAAGTGTCTAAAATAAATGTAAAATATTATAAAAAGCCGCAGTTTGACAGCCGAGCTTGTTACCTACACTTAACTGAGTATACATATGTATGTACGAGGTGTGTTCAAAATGTAAGTTGACTTTACAAATTTCGCGTGCGACGTTCATTCGATTATCCAATTTTTGTTGTTGTAAGTGTGCTCTAAGTTATTGGTAAATTGATGAACAAAAAATAAAAATGTTTTCATAAAAATTAAAGTCACCTTACTTTTTGAACACACCTCGTATACATATATTTCGCATTTGTTCATACATATTTATGTATTCATCTGTACGCCTATTGCACCCCACACTTCTGTTAAGTAGGTGGCGAAGCAGCGGTCGAAAATAGTGACAGCAGTGTGGGCGACGTTTGCGCACGAAAAATACGCTTAAAAAAAAAAACAAATTTACATAGCAATAGAAGCAAAAATCGACTTCGCACGAAACGTTCAATCAACTCTCTTGACACAACCCACACCTGCATGTCACTTTGCGACTTTTTTGGGTTACCAGAATAAGGTGGTTGCTCTCAATGATACAATTTAAAAAAATCGTATGCTGTTTACAAAAAAGGACTTTTGCAATTGTTTCAAATATTGAGCGAAATAGCACTTGAACAAAACGATTACTAATTCGCTTTCTAAAGAGCTAAACAAACTTAGAAAACTAAGCAATTCAAGCTGAATAAAATTCTGGAATGGCCTTAAGCTCAAAAATAATAAAATAAAATAGTTACATATAAGGCCAAAATATAACAAAAAATGTACAATATAATAATACACACAGTTCTAAAAAAAAATAAAAATTGCACAAACAACAGCTTCTCAGTCAAGTAAAAATAGCAGCAGAACAACCGCACTGGTTTGGAGTAATTGTTAAGGGAAAACAGGAAAAATAACAACAGCTCACACAGCGTAGCTTAGCTCAGTGCGCTAAGATGCCGGCTTAAGTATTACACGTGATGTTGTGGGTTCGACTCCCGCGGAAGCTAAGAAGAAAGAAGTATGATGAGGAAATTTGTTGATTTCCGAAATAGTACTATAACTTCTACCGCATTGAGTATTGTTGTTTTTTCCTATTAATTTCGCCAAAAAACCGATTGGCCTTAAGCCCAAAAATAATTAAATAAAATACTAAAGCTTGCTCGAGCCCTTAAACGAGTACTTTTACCAAAAATGTGTCTAGTTTCTTAGCAAGGATTGGAGATTTAACGCGAGGATGCCCCACAAAAATAAGTCTCCTGAAAGCCATTCAATTATATTAAAAAATTTTCGTGCGTCAGTTTTTGAAATGTTAGCGGCATTCAAAAATCTTGTGGTGAAAACAAATGTATCTAGTTGGTTGCGTAGAACTAAATGGTAAAAATTTGTTTCAATTTGCACACGATTTTGTGAGTAATTAAAATATCTGCCTAACGAAGTTCCGAGACGGCAAGAGAGTATTCGATTAAAATTATAATTAACTTTTATGTATGTAGCCACCGATAATCGGGTGAGCTTGCCTCAACGAGTTTACGTTTTTATTAAGAAAGAAAGATTAAAATCTTTCATAAAAAAATAAACAAAAGGAATGAAAATTTGTATATCTTTCCACGCAAATATCTCGGGCACTAATAAACCGATTTTTAATTTGATAATTTTGTGCAAATGTACACATCAAAACCTTTCATTTGAAAAATATATTTTATCTATTGCAGTTAGTCAAGATAAGCGCCGCTTTTCATTTAATACATACATATGTATGTGTGTGAACATAGATTCTAAATATTCGTTTAATATCTCAAAATAAATTTTAAAGTGGAATTGTGAAAGATTTAGAAAATCCAGCAATGACATTTCGTTTGAAATTATTATTATTGTTTTTTTATTTGTATATTATTTTATTATAATATTATGCTTCCTTTACTCTTTTAATAAGTTCTTCATTTTATTTCCATATTTATTATACATTTGTGTCTGTCAGATTAATTCATATTTTTTTTCTTTTAATGTTTTTATTTTCTTAATTTCAGATTTTGAATTTTTTTATAATTGTTACTATTATTTTTTTTTTAACTTTTATTTTTTTATTTATTTATTTCCTTTGAGATATGGTCGAGTGGGTAGCGGTGCTTGCTATTACTTGATAATCCGCTAGGTTCGAGGTTCGAATTCCTGCCAGGGCAAGTAAAATCTTAATCATACAAAAGTTTATTTTTTCGAATAGCGGTCAGCCCGCGGTAGGCAATAGCAAACCTCCGAAGGTATTTCTGCCATAAAAAAGTTTTTCATAAAATACATCTGCCCTTCAGAGTCGGCACAGTAGTAGAATATAAAGACGCACATTACAAACGATTGGAGAAGCTCGGCCAAACACTGAGCTATATAGTGTAAGCGCCAAATTATTATTATTATTATATCTTCAAAATTTTAACATAAACTTGTTATAGTCTTACAAAATCTGAGTTTCTTGGCTTAGCTTTTAAATTATAAGTAAATCAAAAGGGATTAAGCGAAAAAAAATAAATGCCTTAGGGGTTTTTATTTTTAATAGTTTTTAGCAATTTCAACTATTAAAAAATAGTCAACAACAATTCAAAGATATTCCGACTGATTCTAAAATTTCTTTGAGTGAAAAGTCAAGTAACCAACTTTAACCTTGTCGGAATAATTTATTTCAATCATTTTCTATTTACAACTCTCTGTTTTCAATTTAATTTTATTTTTCCTTGATCTTAAGTATTTTTTTTTATTTTCATAAATTTTTTTATTATGTCATTGTTTTATATTATTGTTTTTAATTCCAATTTTTCGCCATTTTGCAACAATTTTTGTTCTATGATTTAACATTTTTTATTTTTTTAAATAGTTTTTTTTTTAAAGAATATATTATTATTTTTAATTCCAATTTTTCGCCATTCTACAGTAAAAACTGTTTGTTTTACTTTTTTTTTGTTCTTATTTGTTTTCTTTTTTTTTTGCATCAGACAACTTTCTGACCAATAACGTTAGTGCTTTCGATCAGCAATCATTTATATTGCGAAACATTTTGGTTATGATCATAAAATCTATGAATTTTTGTGTCTGTCCATCGCTGGCAAAGACACCTTCATTTCTCCAAACTAGCATTACCACTTACGTTCGTTAGTATACCACTCGCATTGGGTTTCTTGTTACTATTTGTTACTGTTTGTTTTGTCGCTTGATTGAAAAACAATATCACCGCCATTTTATCTTTATTAACGACATGTTTTTAATTTAAACTGTGGCTATAAAATATTTAAACCAGCCTCATTGACTGCAGGCATTTTTCAGCTGCAGGCGCCGCCTCTTGCTTACTTACCATACTTACTCACATGCATACATACTTACATATACGTATAGTCGGCATGCCATAATAACATATGTACATACCTAGTAGTTGGGGGTGAATTCGCTTTGGGTACTGAATTGGTTTGTGTTCCCGATTCGCGCAAAGTGAATGTGAGTATAAAAAATGCATTGCTTTTCGACTGCTACAGCGCCTAGCCAGTGTTGCCACAGTGCGATCGGTAGCTGTGTGAAAAATTTGTTATTATTGCAGTGAAGTGGTTATAACATAATCTTTTTTGTTCATTTATTCAGTTCTGGCAAATTTGTGTTAGCAATTGGTTGAGTTAATTGAAATTGAACTCATATTTGACAGGCGCAAAGTGCAAAACACTGATAAGGCAACTCATTTATGGGGTAGATCAATGATTTTTTGGGCCTGCAGAGTGATTGGCTTTTATACATATACGAGTATATCAGCTTAATGGAACATTGAATGGCAAATGCCGAAAACTGGTAACGAAAGCTATAATTTATTAGCGCCTATAATTGTTTAGAGTTATTCACGTGTATGTTGTGAGTGGCAGGAGTAAGTATTTTGGGAGCTTTCAACTGGTCATTCATAGCTCTTACTATACTCATCTTGAAAGCAGTACGCATGTCTTTGAAAGAAAGGAGAGGATAAGAAAAATGTCAAAACCTTTATAAAGAGAATTTCAGGCTGAAGCTTTAAATAGGTGTAACAAAATCTTGTAAAGCCTTGTTTATCTTATCCACATATAGACCAAAATTCATATCCTCGAAGATATATCCAGCATTCTATATTGTTTGAGAACATCTACTGTTGTCAAAAAAGTGAGCTGAGTTAGCCGCACTAAATTTATCAACTTGTTATTTTAAAGTTCAGACAGACAGTCAGCTCACTTTTTAAAACTTTTTTTTTGAACTTTTTTCGTATTTTATTTTAATTTGAATTGTCAAATTTTGAATTTCGTTGTGATAAGAATGCTTTCAGTACAACTCAAGGTAGTTGATAAAACATTTTTGAAATTTTAGCTTTTAAAAGCAAAAACAAAATATACTGAGCTAAAATTTCGTTTTTTTGAATTTTTCTACTGCAAATAAATATGTAAATATGCTCTCCCAGTTGTCATTTCAAGCCAACAAGCTAACACAAAAGTCTCAATAGTTGTCAAAGCACACGAACATCTCCACAATCCAGTTCACTAATCCGTCAGTTATGTCAACAGTGGCATTTACTAAGTAACGTCACATGCAATGACACCCACCAAAATACTCGATTACCAATCGCAAATAAACAAACAAATAAATAAAAAACCAACACATAACATTACAAAACTGCTAACAATTCTTGCTAATTGTGGCGGATATGTGTGTAAATGAACGGAGAATGCTTAAAAAAAGCACAAAAACAAAGAAAACATTAGAAAAAACAACAAAAGTAACCAAAGTAAACATTTGAAAACACAGCTGTCGAAATTGCAGCACAGAGGAACAGCACAGTTCCAATTTTAATGACAAAGTGTCGCCACGCCACAACAAAGCCAAAATAACAATTTTTGTAAATAACAATTTTTAAAAAATTAACAAAAGACAAATTACTAATTGGCAGTAAGCTGCGAGAAAACTGAACTAAAAACTTATTTCGTATAAAAAAGTAAAAAAAAGGGGTTTAAATGTCAAGTGATTGTCGAAAGCTTGCGTTAACGCTTTTCATAGGCAATGACAAGGTTGTGTGGGTGTGTGGCAATATGTCTTTGTAAAAGTGTGACAGGCGATACTCGTATGTGCTGTCAGTTGCCCACCGTAAAAGACTATTATCGACCTGTCAAACTTTAGCTGCTGCTCAAAATAAATGCAAAGTTTGTATAAAAAAATTATTGCGAAAATTTCGAAAATAAATGTGCGAATGTGGATCCAAATGCGGCATTTCAATTACTTCTCGATCGATGCATTCGATTTGAAATCATAATTACGTCACTCTTACTTATTCAGCCTTATCGTGAATTTCATGTGAACAAATGTTGCTATTAATAACAACGCTATACAAAAACAATTTACCCAATTTGTTTTTGTGTTTCCTATAAATTGATGGGATTGAATTGTTCCCACAAAATTCGTGATAAGGCTGATTATGTTTGTGTAAGAAAGTGAGTTATTCTGATTAGCTTTTGAGGTGGTGAAAAGTAAATTAGATTGAATAATCGACAATTCTGTCAACTTCTTATAGAAACACACTACTCATCGTGGGTTTACTTTACTAACGCTTTTAAAGAGTTGTTTGGCTATCGCTTTTGCTTTTTGAATTTAAAATTTTCATTGTTGTTACTCTTCAGCCATTAAAAGTTTATAGTCACTTTAATGTTAATGCCTGAATAATAATTCTTGCCATTCTAAATTTTTGAAATTTTAACATTTAATTTTTCATATCAACCACAAAATATGTACATACATACATACTTACATACTCGTATATAATTTTTAGTGGGTTGCACTTCATTGTTAAAAAAAACTTGCCATATTTTCATTATTTTTTTATTTTAAACTTAGTAGTGGCATTCGAAAATTCCCGCAAGTGTCTTGCGCATTGACTGAACACACCTCAAATTAACGCAAAGTGTGCATTTTTGTGCAAACCGTATTTGTTTTTTTTTTTACAAAGTCCTCCTTTTTTTTTGCATCATTTTGATTTTACCAGTCGAATCGATTGATTTGTCGGGTTGCGCGCCCGGTTAAAAGCTTGATTGGTTGCGCGCTTGTTGTCGACCGTCACACTGACTGACTGAACGTCTGTCGTCGTTGAATGCATGCCAGCGTGCCAGTAATTTTTTGGTGTTCTCCACTTTGCATTTAAAGTTTTTGCTGTTTGTTATGTGTGTTAATTTAACGCTTCTGGGTGATGGTGGGTTAGCTAACTGGCGAGCTGCTTGTGGCACGTTTCAAAACGTTTTCTTCACACAAAGCGATTTTGATATGCTAATTGCAGCTATGGTATATGCGAGTACGCTTACATCGAATATGCAACAAAGTGTATATTTATATTTATTGACTTGTGTGTGTGTTTTGCGTACTCGTACAAAGTTAACGTGTATCATATCACTTGGCAGTCTAAGTCGTCTTACTATGCCACCGACCACTAAATAGACAGACAGCCAATCTAAATGCTCTTTCTTGAAGACATTTGCTCAAATATCAGAAAATTTTCGAGTTCGCACAATAAAAGCAAACCATAATTTAACGGTGGTAATTCGATTTGTTATGCTGTGCAAAGGAGTGAAATTAAACTAAACCATGATTGATTGCAATTTTCAATTACTTACATTACATACTTTTCAATTAAAATAAACAGTTAGCCAACTTCACAAATAGTTTGGTGGATAACTATTCTTGTAGTGCCAACATTGTTGTGGACGTTTGCTGATTTAATGTGGCAATTCATGCGAGTTTATTCCTTTATAAGAGCATATTGAATTAAGCCTGGGTATATGATAGGCATTTTCGAATGGTGGTGTATACTTAAAGCAGTAACTGAGCCAAGGTCAGCCTCCAAGTAACAAAATTATTGATTTTTAAAGCAATGAATTTTGATAAATTTTGGTTTATTAAGAATAATTGTTAATTTTCCTGATTTTAAGTTAAATATGTGTTGTGCATGTCATTAGCAACCAAATTCAAAATGACTTAGTTTGTCGATTATATTTATTTATTTATTTTTAAGAATTCTCAATTAAAATTTAGTTCATTTTCTAACATAAGCCATATAAATCTTTGTAGAAAACTAAAAAAAATTAACACATTTTTATTTTTTTCTCAGAAGTGTTAGAATTTGCACTTTGTTGTGCTAAAATTTTGTGAGCTACTTATCTGCGTACCACAAAAAAAAATTTTAAATTCTTTTTTAAAAGTTCGAAATTTTGTTGATGAAATTTTGATAAAAGGTTACTTTATTTTTTATCAAATTAAAAAAAATGGTTTTATTGGCTGATGTTTTAATTGATAAATAATTTTAAATAATTGGAGGATAAATAAATTGTCCAAATGTGTGAATATGTATTGTTGTGCTATTATTTGTGAGCAGAGTGTATCTACTTTAGGGTGTTCGTTAAAAAATAAATTTTCTTTATTGAATGGACCAAATCAGCTCGGGAAAATTTTGAATTTAAATTTTTATCTATTGTTATTAGGATGAACCGTTGCTTTTTATTTGATTTGGGTTCTTTAATTGTTTATATTTGTAATAAAATTGTATTTTTTTCAAAAGTTCCCAAATAAACATGATTAAACCCAAAACTTAACTTGGATCGTCTCGAAGCACGTGTTGTTTCTAATTAAACAAAAAAACGTATTCAGTTTTTTTTCATCAAAAGACGGCTTTTCATGGGGCGTCGCAAAAATATTTTATTTTTAACGACCACCCTTATGCATTTATTAGAAACCAAAATTATGTGCATAACAGATATAGACTAAGTATTTCAAATGCAACTTTTTGTACAATTTTAAGCGCTCATTCCTGGTTGATGAAAATGTATGTATATTTTTTTTTTATAAATTTTCCTATCGCATGTACATTATTTTCAACATTATAACTCCTACCACGTCTGGGCTTTTCTGTACACTAAGTGTCAAAACATTTCAAAATGTCAACACACACGCAAATTTCGCCACAGTCGTCGCAAGTCAAATTTGTAAAAAAATTATTGAGGGAAAACACCAAAATTACATGTGACATGATAAGGCGAGTAAAACAAATTTGGTCCCCGTGCATACATACGTACATACGTATGCTTAAACATCCATACAAATGTATATTGATGCATATACGAGTAAATGCACATATTTTCGACTACATAAGAAAAAATGTTACTTCAATATAACTTCGAATTTACCGACGTGGGAAAAAAAAGTTCCTATTTTTAATTGGCGCTCGGCAGCGCACCAAGCCGTGAAAGTGTCAGCACACCCATGAACACTTGCATTTTTGCAGAAATTTTCGTATATTTTTGTATGTACATTTATGCATATGACAGCTGACACTTTGGCGTTGACAGTTTTAGGTGCGTGGTAGAGATAAGACTTGTAAATGGCTTTAATTACAAACATTTAATGCATTTTAAAATGAGATTGTGGCAACTCAATAGTGCACATGCACACATATACATACATATAGATTTATATGTATGAGCTCGCGAACTACATAGAGAGAATTGCAAGAATATCTGAAGGCAGTCGGGAAAATGTTAAAATTTTCAAATTTTTATTGATTTATGCCTTTGCGGCAATATTTTCACTCGCTATTTTTTCTATGCATTACTCAGCTTTTATATGAATTCATGTATTGAGCCGCCAAATCTCGCAACAATTTCAATAAAATATTGGGTAGTCGCCAAGCAACTTCGTCTTATGCCAGCGCGCTAAAATTGACAAAGTGCCAACATAATTCACTCGTATCAAAATTTTAATTTACGAATTCAAGTATTGGTTATATTTATTGGGGAATTTTATTTTAAATTCCTTATTTTCAAGCACTAAAGAGGCTAAGATCACAGTCAGCATTTTCTAACTACAACTTAAACGATTTGAAGAGTCAGCAAAGATTTGTATTTACTTTGCGAATGTGAATTTGTTTCGTACACACTTTAATGCTAGAATCTTCCAACTGCTGGTTGGGTAACTTCCTCTCGGTATTGGCTTTGAAGCCATGTACTATACATATTCTAATTATTTTTGGATGTCGCCATGTTTGGCCACAAATAACGCATTGCTATTTTCTATTGCCAATTTTGTTTAGTGTTTTTTCTTTGTTGTAAGCTTTGCAGTTTCTATCAGCCACGCGTTTATGCCACATTTTTGTGCTTCGCATGCGGAGCATCAAAGGCAAAGAAATATCGCTTTGAGACTTTCTGCACCATCTGTGTGCCACTCGATTTATTTTTGTTGTACGTTTTCTTGCGCGCCTTTGTGGTTTGGAAAATGAGGCACGCTAAATTCAGATGCGCCGCGAAAATTTTAGATGTATCTTAATGAAGTGTTTGTTTTTAATGTTTACTTTTACGATTTACAGGCGCGCAAGTAGTAAATATACAACGGAGTGGAACTCGTTTGATCTAATTGTAAATATTTAGTTTATTTTAAAAACAAACGACTAGCTGTAGACTGCCAAAGAATAGTGGTGTGTTTTGTTTGTTTTTTTTTGAAGGTTAAACTCGAAAAATATGCTAAGCACAAAGCTGTTGTTAGCTGCAAAAAAAAGGATTTTATATATTAAAAAAATATAGTTAGTCTAGCGGAATATTCTGCATATTCAACTTTAAAGCATCCAAGAGTTTGCTAATAAGAACAAATTAGGAGAATGTACATGTAAGTACATATGTAGAATGTTGCAGACAATGAAAATCTTTTCGTGTTATTTACCTACTGAAATAATTGAAATCGTAAATGAAACTGAGAAGATCCGAGAGTCTCCCTTCGCAGGTGCGCCTCGACTGTATGTCGGACAAAGACACAAAAAGTGCTCAAACATTTCCTCCACACCCACATCGCGGCAGCTTCGGCAGTGAGTACTTGTTGATATTTGCCCGTATTAGGACGTTGATGCAGTAACACAGTGCCCTGGAATGTTGCCTTTAAGAACTTTTGATTTACTTATTTTCGGAAGGTTTTCGGCTGGGTACTTACATCACTGTTGACAGTTATAACTTTAAAAATTAGAGGACTTCGTTTACATAGGGACCAGCATTAACATCAATAATAATGTCAGCCTCGAAATCCAACGGAGGAACTCTCTTGCCAATAAATTCTACTTCGGACTGAATAGGCAATTGCACAGTAAAGTCCTTTCTCGACCGACAAAAACCACATTATGCCCGTCCTATTTTATTGCTCGGAAGCATACACGATGACAACATCAGAAGAAGGGCTCGAGGAGTGTTCGAGAGCAAAACGCTCCGAAAGATTTATGAACATTCGCGACGATGCGACGGCGAACACCGTATACGTTGGAACGATGAGTTGTAGGAGCTTAACAAGGACATTGACAGAGTGTAGCGGATTAAGCCGGCTCCGCTGGCTAGGCCACGTCGTCCGAATGAATGAAAAAACACCAGCCCTGAAGGGTTTCGAAACGTTACGCGCTATTGGTGGCAGAAGAAAAGAAAGATCTCCTCTGCGTTGGAAAGACCAAGTGGAAAAAGACTAGGCTATACTTGGGATTTTCAAGTGGCGCCAGTTAGTCAGAGACGATGGACGAATTGACAACTGTGAAGTGTCGTGATTATTAGAATACGCACTCATTGATTTCTTAAAAAGATCCGCAAGTCTAAGTAAGAGATGGAATGCATTTTACAGCACGAAATTTGTATTTCCTTTGAAAAATGTTCTTCAGAGCTTTTCCTAGAGTCTTTTTTTTTTGGTTCTGCGCTGCTTTCGCGAATTCACATAAATATGCTCACTTTCAAAGCATTCGTGGTGGGCAACACCCAACTCTAACTAAAGGAGGCAACTCCATTCAAATTTCATACATTTATTGCCAAAACAATTTACATTATAATACATAACAACTGTATAATATATAACCTCGCGGCTGCTGTTTATTGCTTTGACACGTTGACTATAAGTCGATCTACTTAATTATAATGCACACCAGTTGGGCGTTACAGCAACAACAGATGAAATAACAGCCAGAAACAAAGTGTTTGTCATAAAGCACAATACAGCAAAATCGCTCAAAATTATAACAACATTGCGGTAGACCAGGCAGAGAAGTACGCGATAAGAAACCAACACAGATTATGTACAAAAACAAATTGTGTTTTAGCAACAATAATAATTGTATTGTTAACTGTCAAAATGGCCAGTCCAAGCAATTTATGACACCTTCGCCTGTACTGACAACTGGCGATTGGCACGCCACCATTTACTCATAACTACGAAATATGAAAGCACTCCAGCAGGTATGTAAGTATGTACTCGTATGTACATATGTATGTTTGTAGTGTTGTGTGCGCTCTAAAATTTGTATTCGCTTCTTAGTAATTTTTAACAATTATATTTTACTGTTTTTGCTTTGTTTCTTTGATTTGGCGTTGTTCCAAAATGCCGCAATTAGTCATAAACAAATGTGGGGTTGTTGTGGTTGTCGCTGGCGGTGCGCCGGCGCAGTTAAATTGCATTAACCCTTTTAGCTGTCAGTGCCAGTGCTGGTTTTCTCGTTTTCGTATTTAAGTTTCATTTATTAGTTTGGCATTTTTTTTTTTGATTGTTTTTGTGCTTTTGTATTTTTCATGCTCTAAACACTTTCAAGCTGTGCGATTGTAAGGCACCTTAAATATTTGCTTAACACTTGGGGCCACACATTAATATCAGGCATTTTGTTTCGTAGCGATTTTTTTGTTTTGTTTTTGTTGCAGTCAGCGTATGCGTATTGCAAGCGTTGCTGTTGGGTTAAACAAAAAAAATTGCAAAAAGCCGCACTACTCCAACAACTCAAGCGTGTCTCACTAGCACTTTCAGTTGATCGGACGAATGGTGAATTGTTTGCTATTGTTAATTTTTTTTTTAATTTTCCTTCTTTTCCATTCACTGACTGGCATCTCACCTCTACCTCCTAATTGTTTGTGTACTCAAAATGGTGTTAATGCCGTTAATAAAAACGTTAAATTCACATTTTCCACTCCAATCGCTTTAATACTTGTGTATGTAGTTGTATTCGATGCTCAGGTGTTTCATTCAACTGCTGTTCAGCAGCTGAGGGTGATGCTCGTAAGAGAGTATAACAGTGCTTTCGTAAATGGACAACTCGGTGGGGCGCATGCGTGAAATATGAGCTCGAATTGATGCGTAGCATGGAAAGGGTGCGGTGTGTAGGGGAATCAGTTTATTTAATACCAGCGGGGCTGCTCAGCAGTATGTGAAGCATACAGTCGGTGAGTTTAATAATTTGCTGACGAATATGTAAAATTTGTTAAGATTTATCTGGAAAGCCTTTTATTAATAACCAAAATATTTCTACCACTACTACGCTACACTCGTTTAAGCCAACTCTCTGAAGCTTACTCTCTCTAATATTTACAAAATTCCATGCGGCAATTTAAAAAGTTTGACCCACTTAAAGTGAAATTGATTGCTATAAAATTGCATACTTAAGTCGGAAATTTTATTTTTTATCAATTTTGTGTAAAAACACAATGCAATAAATTCAAAATTCTTTGAATCACTGTTAATTTCTCAAAATTTGAAAATATTTCATAACGTCGCCCTCGCGGTAAATCCATATACTTAGTAAAATTTAACAGCAAAGCGAAAAAAGATTTTCAAGCAATCTTCTATATATGTACATACATATGTATATATTCTGAAAAGTGCTTAGCTTGACTAAACTACAATATTTACAGAAATGAAATATATGTACATATATCAAATGAAAGGTATTGATGTGTACATTTGCACAAAATTATCAAATTTGATTTGTTAGTTCTTGAGGTATTTGTATGGAAAAATACACAATTTTTAATTTTTTTTTCTTTTATATTTTAAACGAAAGATTTTTCTTAAGTGTAACCTAAAACCGTTGATTCAAACACATCCGATTATCAGGCTAGTAGCAAGTTTGAAATAAGATGAAGATTTGACTGTACCCTATTGAAACCCTGTGTATACACCATTTATAGATTTCATTGCAAATTGTCCTAAATGGAAGCAGTTGTGCTCATACCCCACCACT
Organism: Philophylla caesio; assembly: GCA_963971545.1. Classification (NCBI taxonomy): domain Eukaryota; kingdom Metazoa; phylum Arthropoda; class Insecta; order Diptera; family Tephritidae; genus Philophylla; species Philophylla caesio. Next base: position 5,287,942 of record OZ020609.1, read on the forward strand.
AAACAAACAAGCTGGCTTGCTTATACCACTATTCCGTGATTTTTTTCTAATAAACAATAATTTTGGAATTACATTAGCATTAATCTCACAGCTCCCGCTGGCGAGCCTCCCCCAGGATGACATGCACAAAGTTATAACCTTCGACAGAAGGTTTGAGGTAGTAATACATAGCAAAGCCACCTGGAGGGCTTCAATTCTGGATTATCACATCCGGGGAAGTACTCTGCGGTGGTACACAGATTGTTCTAAGACTCCGGAGGGTATTGGTGCGGGCGTCCATGGTCCCAGATCACAGGTCTCGGTTCCATTGGGTGCCTACCCCAGCATTTTTCAGGCGGATGCCTTTGCAATCAGTCTGTGCGCGGAGATAAACCTACGTAGGAAGTATAGCAGTGAAAGAATACTAATTTCAAGCGATAGTCAGGCGGCGCTCAGAGCTCTCTCATCAGACGAGGTGAAGTCCTCTTAAGTGCTTGAGTGCATAATGAGACTAAACGCACTGGCGGAGAGAAATCGTATCCTACTTCTTTGGGTATCGGGGCATATGGGTGTGAAAGGCAACGAAGCAGCGGACCTGCTAGCAAGGAAAGCGGCGGCGACCACTCCTATTGGACCAGAACCGTTTATAGCATTAAGACCGGACAAGGTAAGATAAAAACTTAGCTGGGAGACAAAAAGGCAGAGAAACCTTCACTGGTTTAACGTCGCCGGTCTCAAACAGTCCAAGAACATCCTTGGGGAGGTACAATCTAAGAAAGCTCAAGCTGCTTATGGACCTTCCTAGGGAAAAACTGAGAATCCTTATAGGCTTTCTAACGGGCCACTGCCGCCTTAATGGCCACCTACACAAACTGGGGATCTGGTCGAGCGACTTATGTCGTTTCTGTGACTCGGCAGGTGAGACCCCACACCACCTGCTTACGGAGTGTGAGGCTGTGGCACGCAGACGGGGGACAACCCTGGGTCGGCCATGGCCGGGAGATCAATACATACAATCCCTAACCCCGGCGACTATCTTCAGATTTCTGGAGGACCTGGGGTTAGCTGAGTTATTGTGATGAGCTTCAAGGCCACAATAGACCCACTGGTCGTAGTGCATACCTCTCTTTATATCTATCTATCTTAGCATTAAAAAATGCATTAAGATTTTAAAACTAAAATCAATTGTCTACTGAAAGTTCAATCAACCAGCAACCAGCTGGTGCCAGCATTGTAGAATCAACTGATAATTTTCTAAACCACAAGGTTTTGTGGTATTAAAAAACATACATTCCTTCCCTCAAAAAATTCTTAATTAATTTCTATATACAATACATTTCGAGTGTGCATACAAATTTACAAATATACATACATACTTACGTATGTATATAAATTTGTAGGAAAGTTTGTAGTTACATTAAAAGTGACTAATGACTCAACCGCTAACCATAGCCAAAGGCAATCCAAACTCAAATCATATATCAAATTTCAAAATTTAAATGGCTCAACAATACAATTTTTTCACACAAATCAACTCAATTAACAACGTTTTATTAAGCTGTCAATCTTTATTGAGAATATAATTACAAAAATACTGCAATTCCGCGCTGAGGTTTTAATTAAGAAGCAGAAAAATTTAGGAGAAAGGAAATTACTTCGCGGTTGTAATTTAACAGAAATTCAATCTGTAGGCATCGTACTTTTATTTGTATCTACACAAATCAACTGCGTGATAGCAGTTTGGTGCTTATAACTTCTGCTGGCAAATCTCTTTGACCAATTTAAGTCACGCTCAAAAACAAATTGGTTTAAAAAAATATATTTGGACAGATTCATACGAGCGTTTGTGTGGTCCCTGTACGTGCATTTTTATATTTTGGCTTTTGGCTTAAATGTTCGGCAAGTAAATGTCATAATATTAGCCAACAACTGCTGGTTTGAGCCACGCAAGTTCGAAGAAAACCTGGCTCCTCCTTAAAAAGTGAATGGCGTGACACGTGTGTGACAGGCGTATGACAAATTGCAAATAAATAATGATTTTAACATACATTTTTTACATACATAAGTACATGTGTACTTACATATATGCGAGTATTTGAATGTGTACACAATTTTTTATTATCTATGTTTCATCGGAATATGTACATTTATATGTTTGTATGTTTGCATATACAGTGTTGTGTATATCAAAAGCAATAGCATTCAAAATGATAAAGCTTGACACGTACATACATATATTTATTTTTTAGAATTTTCAATTGAAATTCAGTCCATTCTCTAACATTAACCATAAAATCAAAGTTTTAAACTTTGTAGAAATCTAAAAAAATTTATATTTATTTATTTAGTTTTAAGAATTGTTCATTTTTCTGTTGGCCTAGTATAAAAATATTTTGAAGAATTTTCAATTGAAATTCAGTCCATTCTCTAACATTACCATTTAAACTTTGTAGAAATCTTTAAATAATTTAATACATTTTTCCTCAGTAGTGTTAATAAGCAGTTTTAAAGCTCATTAAATTTTAGTCTAACAATGTGAAAGTTTCAAGCGGCTAGGAACTACCGTTGATTTATTAGAATTTTTTTCGTCAAGGGTGTTGCGACTTTCTTTCTATAACGAAAAAGCAACATTTATTTTTATAACGAAGAAAGTCACAACACCTTCGCTCGCTGGTCAACATTAAAATTCTTAATTAATTAATTATTAAGATATATTTCATTAAAATTCTGGCCTATAATTAAAACCAACTTCTTTTAAGTTTTTTGCGTTACAATTAGCTTGCTGATATTTCTTTTAAAAACGTTTGAAACAATTTCTCACATTTTTTGCAAGCATTTAAACTTATTTTGATTCTCCCGGCATTATTTCATCTGATTTACGTATATATTAATCATTTCCTTTGAAAGATTTTAAAAAGTTGATATCCTTAAAAAAATTTTTCATTAGAGAAAAAAACGCTTAACGCATTTTTGCTATATTTCATAGCTAGTTTCAAAAGTACATATATTGACCTTTTCGTGTAATTTGAAAATGGTTTGATTTTTGGGTCACGCTGTATTGAATAAAAATATTTTAGCATGTAAAACTTTGCAAAAAATATAAGTTTTTACTAATAACTAAATATCCAAATAGTAGAGAGCCTTACTGTACCCACTGAACCAATGCAGCGCGTGTTTAATTATTTTTCTTGAAATTAGTTCGTACGCGAACGTAATTATTGAAATATATATGGAAATATGTTTATGCATCTGTATATGCAAGCGAATGTAAGCATACGTAAGTACATATGTATACGAGTATGTAATTTTACTCAAAACTAATTTTGCTCGCAAAAAAATGCCATTAAATTGTCAACACCATCCGCGACATGCGAAAAAGCGCTGAAATTGTAACCCACAATCAACGCGACCGGTAAAACGTATAACGCATAAATGTCTAAAATATATACATACATACATAGATATGTACCTACATACCTGCACAATCTCTAATTGGGTTTCGCACCTTTCTTGTGCGTTTATTTTGATTTACTTTTTTTTATACTTTTGCGGTCATTTTTATACATATTTGAGTCACTCCGGGAACCACAACGTCTTAGATATTTTATTTTTTACTTACATTTTTTTATAAATGTATGAACATACATACATATGTGTATAAATGTTTGTGTGTGCGTAAATAGTTTTGCGTCGCCACAAGATTTGCAATTAATGTTTGCCGTTAGACATTTGTGAACCACACGCACTCGATCGATGCATCGACAAAGCCAAATTGCATGTAACTAGAAAAAAAATGTAGACAAAAAAAATTTACTTTGTGTAAAAAAGCTTTGTGCAAAAATATGCATATGTAAAGTTACATATATACATAGTATATTAAGTAAAATTTCATTTTAAACTTTTGCCCCGAGTTGGCGTTTAAACATATTTTTCTTTACTTTTTTTTTTGATTTTCATGTTCTCCAAAATGATTACGCATTTGAACACGCCTGTGAACGGATATGCATTCAGATTGTAACAAATGTATGCGAATAGGTTTTTAAAATCGCATTTAAATGCAAATTAATATGTCACTCATTAACACCGTTTAAATCAATCATTGACTAAAAGTTTCGCCTGTTCGAGAAGTTTGCTGTTGTGCACTACACATATGTACATATCTACTAACACAGCATTAGATGGCAATAATTTTGCTTGTCTAAACTTGACATATACAAATCTTTATTTTGCACTCGAAAATGAGTTGTGCTGGTTCCGCGCTGAAAAAGAGAAAGAATGTTCATTTAATTCGATTTTCAAAATTTAAATATTAAATTTTATTTTTATTTATATTTTTTTGTTGCTGCTCTCAAAACATAATAATTTGTTATTTAAATTTGTTTTCATTTCTTTTACGGATAAGTAGTGAAGTTTTCGATTATGCCAATTTTGTTCACATTGAGTTTTTTAGCACAATAAAGAGTAGTTAAGTGTGTTGTAGTGACTACAAATTACTGTAGATTTTTGATGATTTTTCTAATGATATAAAACGCATGAAAATAGAAAAAACTGTGCAACACCGTCAATATTAAATTAGTACCATAATGAACATTCTTTAATATCATTAACCATCAAACATACCATGCCTTGGACGAAGACAGGCATTAATTATTGTAGCCAAGATCCCTTCAAAGAGATCACTACGTACCGAAGAGCTTTTAAATGTAACCTTAATGTGCTCGGTAGTCTACATTTGTAGCATGATTCAATCATAAAAGGTTAGGTAAATAATGACATTCGAATTTTGACACTCCCTTACGAAGGGTTGTTTTACGAAGTATGGAAAACGGTTTAGATTTTGTTACCCTTTCTTAAAAAGTAAAATAAGTAGTAAAATGTTAGTGATTTTTTTAATTAACAATTTCATAGACATTTCATTTAAATTAAGAAATACAATAGCTACGCTTTCAAAATTGAAATAATTATTATTTCGAAATAAATGAAGTGAACCCGAGTAAATGCTCGTCGTTGATTTACTTCAGTTTTGTATTGGCGTTTAAGGAAATTGGTCGTGTATTTATATAAACAGTTTACGTGAAAATAAAAAGAAATAATTTAAAACCCTTTTGGCAGACATCAGTTGTGGAAATAAAAGAATAAACATGGCGCAACGTGTTTCAAAACAGTAGTAGAGAGTAGTTAGTTAAGTTGTAAATAAATATTTTTTTGTCAGAAATTTATATGATGGAAAGAACGAGGATATTCAACAACATATAAAAGAGCATACTGCCTATAATGTATTTTGCGGCACTGCCTGTTTATTTGACTTAATATTCACACCGTCGATACTTGAACATTTCAGATATAAACGAAGAGATCAGAAAACGTTTCAAAATGTGAACGAAAAAAAAATCTGACCGCAAAGGAAAAATGTGGAATAGGTTGACATACATTAAATTGAGAAAAAAGGAAAAATTATCTATTGGATAATTTGCCGTAAATTATCCGTGAAAAGAAAAATTTTGCCGCGGTCATATTCCAAGAACTGTCGCATGCACTGCTAACTTCAGCTGAAGTTAGCGTGCCACATTTAAAAAAAGTATGAAGGAGATAAGCTAGGGAATTTTTTCTTGCACAACAATTTGCCATTTTTTTGCCGTAATTAAACGGCATAAATCAAAAATTTTAGTAAATTTTTAAAAAATTTTTCCATATGCACTGCCAACTTCAGGTAAAGTAAGCATGCCACATTTAAGAAAAATATGAAGAACATCAGCTAGGGAATTTTTGCTTCACAGTAATTTACCGCTTTTTTCGCCGTAATTAAACGGCATAAATCAAAAATTCAAAAAAATATTTATTATCATATGTACTGCCATTAATGGCATTTCAACGCTCCCACCATAATTTATGCAGATAGTGAGAGAATTCAATATATAATAATGTTTAGGGCTGCCTTATACCTTATTTCGTTAAATAACGTAAAAAAGGGGGGAATTCCTGTTCAAGAAAAATTTTCCTAGCTGATCTTCTTCATACTTTTTTTAAAGGTGGCAGGCTAACTTCAGCTGAAGTTAGCAGTGCATGCGACAGTTCTTGGAATGTGACCGTGGCAAAATTTTTCTTTTCACGGATAATTTACGGCAAATTATCCAATAGATAATTTTTTCTTAAGTAAAAGTTGGCTTGCCAACTTCAGAGAGGTCATGAAGTTTAAGCAAATCTCCTGAAATTATTGAGTAAAACATCGATGAAATCATTGATAAATGTACAGTGCCTGTTGAACAGAAATTTTTTCTAAAGTCGCATATGTTAAATGTAGCCTGTGGCCTAATTGCAAGATCAAAGACTGATAAACGAACAAACTTATTAAAGTACAATCGGATTATCTGTGGGTTATGTGCTTGTATTTTATACTCTTAATTATTCCCGAGCAAAAGTTTTAATAAGTTCCTATTTCTTACCCAACTTAATCTACTGCCTTTTAATACACTTAAACGTAACATAGCGCTATTTAAAACTGCCTTAGGAGACTTTCCAAATAGTGCACATCCTACTTTAACATGATTTGCTTTCCGAGTTGAGAGAACGCGTTTTAGTGTTTAAAAGCAACCCTTATCAAAACGCAGCCCCAACAGCCTAAAATAACAATAAAGTAACTAATATTAATTCCCTTCATTTCATTCAACGGTCTTACTAAACTCCGGTATAAGGTGAATCCAAAGTTAATTCGAAAATAAAAATTGTTTGATACAAAAGCGCTCAAATGAAAGTTACGTTGAAAAAATGCTAGCCTTATTCTCAAATTGAATTTGTCATGTGCCAATAAAACGTAAATCAAGATTAGCCAATATTTTTTTAGCATTGCGTTGAACGCTTTCAATTAGAAATCAATTAAGGCGCAATTACAGCCGAAAAAAATACTAAAAAAAAGCATTCAAATAGAGCAAAAACACAATTGGTCGACTGCAGGAAAACCAAATTGTAAAAAAAAATCAAACGAACGTGGTTACTAATGCCATAAATGCTTGCAATAAATGCATGAATATGCAACCCGAGTAAAGGAAACGGCCATTATTACAACAAAACCAACAACTGAAAAATCATAAAAAAAAAAACTTTAACGAAAAAAGTAACAACAAACCAAGAAAATATTTGACAAAACGCGCAAATGGCAAATTTTTTGCGGTTGAAAATGGCATGCAGTGGGATTTTGAATATGTTTGTGAAACGAATGCGAACTGGTTTGAACATTTTGGCCATTTGGCCACAAGTTCGCAAGCTAACAATCAATTATCATAAACTTCAAATTAACCATTGACTTGAGCCAAACTCCTGATGGAAAAAAGTCCGATTCAATTGCTGAAGGACAGACAGAAATGCTGACATGTCCAACAATGCAAAACCAACACGATGTGTAACGCTTTGGCCAAGCTGGTTACTTAATTGTCTTGCGGCGGCGCAGGTAGCAATCAACAGGCAATTAAGCGCAGTCGAGCCGCTAACGTCAAGTTGACATTTGAAATGTCAAATTGATGAATACAAATGGAAGTTTAAAAATACAACAAACAATAAGAAAATTGCTGAAAATTTAGCGGAAACTTAGCAGAATGAGGATAAATCATAACAGTTTGGAATTTTAGAGTAAACTTTTTGCGCGCGTTTATCACACGTTGACAGTAACCTCAGAGTAGCTTGTCACATTTGACAGCTACTAGCAGAGATTAATAGAGCGCACATATGGAAATCATTACTCAATGCGCATGCAAAGTAATAACTTTCAACAGAGAAGTTATAACAAAGCTGGGTTCTTGTAAGTATTACCGAAATGGTGAAAGAAAGACTGAAGTTGCACGTGTACTCTCGCATAGTTTGATTTAAGTACGCACACATAACCACATTTTTTGCATAAATCATTTTTTTACTCCTGCCTGCCTACGACAACCTTTCAAACTCAAGTATATGTTAGTACATACATACACACATACATAAGGCAAACATACTTGCAGACCAACCGCCCACTGTTGACCCATTTATCTCGGCCAATGCGTCGCCTCATTTGCATTTTTATATGTCTTCATCGCGAGTAAGCACAACAACAACAACAACAACAAAATAATCGAACGATGCAAGTTGCAGATAAACAAGAACATGTAGCATGCAACAAGCATGCGTACATATGTACACTCATAAAGGGTGTTTTTTTAGACATGTGGTTTTTAAAATGAAATTAAACGCATATTATTTAATGCTATGGCCAAGAATTTAGCTTTATTATAAAGATTAGGGTTTGCCATTATATTTTAAAAATGATTTCGGGCAAGTGACCACCGCGGCTAGGTCAAACAAATTCCTGCCAAGAGGCCCAATTTTCGACCACTTTTGCACTTTCTCCTCCAAGACGTCTTGAAATGGCAAACCAAACTGAGTATAAATCAAGTAACAGCTGTCAAAAAGACCAACTCCAAAAAAAGTTTGGCTCATTGAAAACCGCACGTCTAAAAAAACACCCTTTACATGCATACATATGTCGATAAATGTGCATATGTACAATACATGTTTCTTCGTTGTAACTACATGTAAATCATATTTATGCTTCTATTTACATTGATTGGCCGCAAAAATTGCGAATAGGCCACAGACCACCATGAATCGCAATCGACGCTGAGTTTGTAAACGACGGTTTCTCCCATGTACATGGAATATATACAAACATATGAAAGAGTAGATATGTATGTACATGCATACATAGCTATGGATTAACATAATCATCATCAAGCCATGCCAGTTAACTTTCTTATTGAGCTCCGCTTAGTTATTGGGAAAATTCCTTAGTTACTTGTGCACTTAAGTTTACTTACTTTCAATACAATTAACTAGTTTCCTTATAGAAATGCGAAATTTTTTAAAATTAAAATTATAGAAAAGCGTGTCTAAAAGCTGATTTGCATACGAAAATATCTTGCGTTTTGCCTTGCTGTCTAAGTCCGTAATTGGCTCTCAAGCGATCGGTCATCCTTTGCCCCTTGATGACGGCTCTCAGTAGTGTTGGAAAGTGATTTTAAAGTTCAAACTGAGATCAGTTTAACTAAGGAAAATATTTGGCTGAGGAGCCAATAAAACCTGTGTGCTATAAATTCTGGAGTTATACATTTTCCATAAATTTGTTTATTAGCTTTTAATGTGATTGAATGATATAAAATTGGTATGAAAAAGTATCGTGGCGCCTACTTACACAATCCACTCTCATCAAGTTAGTGTTACCTACAATTCAAATTTCTAGGATTTCCTTAATTCAAAGATTCGAATTAACCGCAGCTGTTCCCGTATTTTAGTAAAATAAAATACGAAATAAAAACTAATCATTGAATATGCCTACGCTACTCTTAAACTCCTATCACTTTTGCTAATTATTCATAAGGGTGCGTACAGAGTTTCCGCTTGTTGCCGAGCCGAGCCGACTGACGCTTATTGCGAGAACCAATGCGAGAAAACTGGTACTATACAAATTAGTACAAATAAGCGCGAACAGGTCATAGTGGGCGCCGAGCTGGTCAGAGCGCAAAGCTGATTGAATGCGAGAAAACAGTTCCAAAGCGTATTTCAGCGCCGAAAACATTGTTTATTCTGCGAAAAGCTAGTTTTGGACATAAAATTCTTTGGAAAAAGTGAAATCAAAAATTATATATATATATTATTCTCCAAATTCACTTCGTTTATCATTTATTGGATGTTTTCCAAATGATTTTTTATTGATAAAATACTAATATTTTTAGAATTTTTATTGAGCTCAAGGCCAGTTTATGGAAGATTTTTTTGTGAAAAAACAACAACAGCTTTTAATGGTTGAAGTTATAGTACTATTTCGGAAATCACCACATTTCCTCATCAGACTTCTTTTTGATTCGCATCCACTATGCACACTCAAACTTGTTTCTCGCATGAACAAGTTCTCGCAATAAGCGTCAGTCGGCTCGGCTCGGCAACAAGCGGCCACTCTGTACGCACCCTAATTATACTTCCGGCGATCCAGCCAATGTGCTCTCAGATGTAATCTTTGTATAAAATATCATCAGTCAATAGTAAACCGAACCTTGTGATTTGAGGGATAAATGGATTTGATCACAAGCAAAGCATAAGCTTTACCTACATCTACTCTGGCCATGTTTTACAATCCTCCTTAGTTTAACTCCCCGGTACCTATTCCATTTCCTTCATTTAACTATTTCCTAGATTTTAATGAAAAACCTGTTTTTACTCTAAACAGCCTCATATTCTATTATAGTACACAGACTTGTTTCGAGATGTAGGCAAAGAAACTACGCTGTTCAAGCAATAATCTTGGATTATATTCGATTACCAAAATCCATCTGTTTTTTTTTTTTTTTTGTTTTTCGAGTGTAAAACTGGTAGTTCTATTAGTTCCTTCTAGACTAATAATTCAACTTGACGACATCACCAGCGCAAAGCAACTGCTGTTTGTGACATTATTGTAAAAGTATGGTATTTACCAGCTGTTTTTTGTATTGCTATTGTAGCTTGCTGACCGGCTTGCTGCCCATTTATTTATTGCAATTTTACCGTGGCGCGTCATCCGCAAAAGATAACCACCAGTAGCCGATTTCATTGATCACCTCCATATTAAAGCGTATGCCACCGAGCCGGTTGCCACCTCGACGACAGTCAATAGCTGTTACTTGCTAAGCAACGCACTGCGGCGGTGGCCACTGGAGTCGTGCAACCAGCAACAGCCAGTCAGTGAGCCAGCGAGCCACCGAGTTAGCAATGTTACGCTTCAGCGCGTCCACGAAAATCTGGGCGGTTGCTTGGACGGCTGCTGTGTGAGATGTGCTTGTATTTCTTTTTTTTTACTTAAGAAGTGAGTTTGTGTCGCGCCCACCAACAACCAACCGACCGCCACTGAGATGGATGCTTTCAATGCGTTGACTTACTACTTGGCCTTACTCGCTTACCACTTCTGCCAACCGTAATTTATATGCATTTCGATCAAAGTGTACAGCTTAGATCATAATATTTTCATTAAAGCCATCAAAGGAATGAGGCTTTCAAATAGCCATTTATGTGTCTAGGTGTGTGTGTGTGTAGCGTGTTTGTATGAGTGTTTTTAGAATTTTTCTAAACTTTTACTTATTTTTAATTTATTTTTTTCTTGATACTGCATCACTACACGAGTAAAACCATTTAACGCGAGTCAACCAAACCGTTTTGTTTAATATGGCATTCTGCGTTCTTACCGCGGCACGTCAAGCTAGGCGTGTTGCCCATTTCGGCGCCTCGGCATGTCGCTGCGCACCAAGAAGTAATGAAAATTAATTGTAGGTTTCCAAAGAATTACCACTTTACTTTATCATTATTGCATCGGCTGTCGTCTGCTCAATGAAGGCTGTGTTATCAGATGAAATACTTTTGTAGAAGCAAATTTTGTTTCTTTTTTTTTGCAAAATCTGTCTATTTTATACACTTAACCGTAAAGAGGCAACACTGTGGCGGCCATCGTTTGGCTAATATTGTTTAATTAAACTAAAGAAAGTTACGAAAGATGAGCTGTTGTGGTGAGATTTGAAAATAATTAATTTTTGTTTTTTTAATTTACAAGTGGAGAAGTGGTTAAAAGAATATCATCCAGCATTGGTTGTGCGTTTCAGATAGAATTCGAAATTTTCGTTAAAAGTAAAGTTACAGTTAATCCAAATTTCAATTCGCAAATTTGACAATCTCCGCTGGCTGCTCGATTGCCCCAAATATTTCGGCCCAGGCGATTTACAAGCTCCAAATTGATACCCCAATGTTATCTAGGAAGGCTCTCGATGACCTAGAGATTGCACAATGTTCTGATTTATTCCAATAAATACGATATTTTCTTTACACAAGTGTTAAAAATAATACAGTGATGATTTTGAATCACATTTGAGGACAATTATGGAGATCTGATCTTATCCAAAGTGTTTCCGCAAACATCATAACATCTACTTCAACTCTATTGCTGAAATAGATACTCGCACATGAGTCCTGAATATAAAATTTTTAACGTTCTGAGCCTGAAAAGGTTTAAAGGAATGTGTTTTATTTTTTTAAATTACATATTCGTTAAAGTCTCCAATTCGTTTACAAAGTAAGTTCGCGCACACAAAAGTGTACAAAAGTAATATTCTTCGCCAACAAACCACTAATTTGCAATTACAATGTTGCAGCTACGTCACGCCTTTGTCGCCACAAATCATTCGATTTACTGGCGCGCATTCAATGGCCTATGACGCCTATATCTTTAGATTTACATGGTTCGTGTCGCCAGCTAACAATTCATACACAAACTCAACAGCAATAATAACAAGTAAGTAACTAAACCAGCAATTGCCAATCATATTTAACAACCTGGAAGTAGCAAAATAATAACTCAATTACATTATGCAATTTTCAAAACCAATCAAGTCTTGTATCTTAATTAATATATGAAATTGAAATGCTATTGAAGACCGCCAATTTGACAAAGAGATTGACAGCAGCGCGGATTGAACGTGTAAGCGCCACAAACAAAAATTAAAAAATTGACAAAAAAGAAATAAAACTGCACACATGTCTACACCTACATGCTTGCAAATTTTGATGCGATAATTGCAGATGAAATCTTTACCAAACCCACGTGCATAGAACTCGAGTAAGGAGTTTCTCTTAACTTTGTTTTTATGTGATTTGTGTGTTTTCAACAAGATCAGTAACGAATCAGGTAATAATAATAATAATTTAACAATTTGGCGCTCACACTATATAGCTCAGTGTTTGGCCGAGCTTCTCCTGCCATTTGTGCTGTGCGTCTTTATATTATACCACAAATGGAGGGACCTACAGTTTTGTGCCGACTCTGAACGGCAGTAGTATTTAATGGGAAGCTTTTTCATGACAGAAATACCCGCGGAGGTTTGCTATTGCCTACCGAGGGCTGGCCGCTATTCGAAAAAAACGTTTTCTGTGATTAAGATTTTACTTGCCTTGGCTGAGATTCGAACCTCGACCTCGGCGGCATAACGCACGGCTTCCCACTCGACCACAGCGGCCACGAATCAGTTAACGTTCCTTGATTTGTATACAAAATGTTGATACTCGTATGTTTTCTTTAATGGCTGTTCACAATTCGGGATTTTTTTTGGCTCCCCTGCAGACAGACGGGATTTAACAACTTTTCAGATAGAGTTTGGGGTAGAGTGCTTAACATTCACTGGAACTTTATTAGCTAAACCAGTTAAGGAATGAAAAAATTATTTTGTGAGAAACACGATGCGCGCTATAATTCAAATAGTACGTGTTGAAAGAAAATAAGGAGAAACTATGAGTTGATATAAAGATTTCTAAAAGTTCATACATTGGTATTGTAATAGGTTTTTCTGACCCCTTAATACAAATTGGTAATTGTAACAGCTCCCTTAATATGAAAGCGGCGTACAGACATCGTCTTAAATGAGGCAATTTGCAAATTGTCTTCGTGTATTTTGAGTGGACAAAATTCACTAGTTGACTCAATTAAGCGCCACATAAATTTTTAATTGAAATGATTTATGAAACAATTTAATTCTAAAACAAGGCAACCAGTTCTAACAACTTTATCAATCAGAGCGACTTTTTACAATAAGCAATTTGAAGGATATTAGAGATATCCAAGGAATGACAATTCCTTGCCAAATTCACATAAATTCTAGGGAAAATGGCTACCATACAAATACCTACAAATACAAGCTTCTGCACACCATCTGCTACCCTTATAAATAACTATAATGTCATCATACCAACCCGACAGAACTGGTACGAAAGACCACATTATAGACATAGTTCCATCAACATATACACCGATGGCATCAAACTCAATGAGAAAGTCGGAGGCGGAGTCTTCTACCCAGAACTAAAACTTGAAACATCATTCCGACTCCCAGATAACTGAAGCGTCTACCAATCGTAATCGCTGGCCATCTAGGTGGATACGCAGCACCTAATCAAAAATCCTAAGGAGAGGAAACAGGTCTTGATCTTGTCTGACAACCAAGCTGCCTTGAATGCCCTAGTTTCATGCATAGACAACAACAAAGTCTGTCACTGAATGCCGAAGAAACGAAAGAAACGAATTCTCCAATCTAACACGAAACCTTACAGGTCACTGTCTGATAGGTATACATTCTAAAATATTAGGAGTGACTGCTCCGGAGCACTGTCCTTGTTGCGCCAGTGTTGAAGAAGAAGAAAATGTTGAACACCTGGGGGTCAATTCCTGTTCTGTGAAACGGTGAAATGAAAAGGGTTTTCGCCTTTTCACAACACTTCCGATTCGCGTTCGGTGATAAAATGAAAAGAAACGTCAAACTGTTTTCATATGAAAAAAAAGTGGAACGAAGCGAAACTTTTCCCGTTTTCACATCACTGTCTATTCGCGTTTCGTGAAAAACTGAAAACAACTGTCAAAATCTTTTCATATGATAAAAAAGTATGCACACAAATTTTGTTCGTGAAAACAAGATTTAATTTCTTACCACCATTTAAGAATACATATCTTGATGTATTTTGAAACTATTTTCCATCATCCCTTGTCAAGTTTGATTTGGAAACAAACCGACGGAAAATCTTTCCAAAACACATCATATTCCTACCCTGTCGAAAACCTCAACAACATAATTTAATGAATTTATTTTCAAAACTAACAGGTGATTTAATACTGCCGCTTTCTAGGCAGCTTTATAATTTGGAAATATTACCTTAAATATACTTGTGATGAAATAATAAAATACTTGCAAAAATAAAGGTATTTTATAGTTTGAAAACTGACATGCAATATAAAAATAAGTCTATTATTTTGAAGATAAAAGTAGATATTTTTATTATGCTGTAAAAGAGGGCCCTTTCCTTTGACAAACGGCGAAATCTGCTTTTTTAATAAGCCAATACATCTTCCACAAGAGCTGGGGTTGATTTATGAGCTAACGCTATTAACGCTATTAAAATTTTTCATTACTCTGCAAGCTCCGGAGCGACGCCATACATAAGTGCCATGAGCAGTACCTCCAAACTGACCATTCGCAGATAATATGATGTAATCCGCATCAATATGATTATAACATTCTTTGAGTGGCCCCCCTTCCGGCAATAGTAAGCGTGCTCAATTTCTCTTTTAGGCCAATTATTCCAGGAAATTTATATTTTTTCATAAATTTAATTACTGCTGTTGCAATACACTAATTTTAAATATTGTATACGACATACATAGTTATAACACCTTTTTTTACATTTGTTCATCTCGAGTTCTTTCCCACAAATGCAAAACTATAAATATTCCCGACATTACTTGTTTACATTTTACTCGTCTTTGACATTTAGCACAAAAATTTCAATAACAAAGTTGCAAAGGTTGCGCGAGTTCAGTGGAAATGAAATACCTTTTTCACACCAAGAACCAGAATTGCAAAATATGCGTTCGTTAAAAGAGGGAGTGAAAATTGATTGTGAAAACGAAAATGTAATGTTTTTTTCCCTTCACGTTTACACAGAACGAGAATTGGCCCACTGCTATGCCACTGTATAGCCCTAAGCAAAAGAAGACTTCGCACGCTTGGCAGACCAACTCTTCAAAGCCTCACGGAGATAATGCTAATTAACCCAAAAGCACTGTCAAAGTTTATCGCGTCAACAAAATGGTTTGAGCCCGAGGCAGAGAGGAATTAAGCATTTCGCATATGGCAGTACAAAGGCCACTCTGGGCCTAAGTGCAAGGGAGGGTGTCTCTTCCCAGTTTAACGTAATTTAAATGCAACATCAGCAAAAGAATATATGTTATATTTACTAATATGTATATATGTATGTATCACCAAATAGTTGCCGTAAAACTAGGTAATCAAGGCAGCAGCACAATCCATTACTCATAAGCGCAAGCAAACAGCCACATATGGTACATTCATATCTACATAAACAAAATGTGTGTGTGTTCAATATTTAATTTCAAATGACAAGCAAATAAATTTGCGAAAATGAAAATGTCCAGTGTTTAAGCGGCTGCAGCAGCAACTCCTTCGACTAAAATTTTTCGGTCAGCAATCGAGCCGATAGCCGCCACCTCCACTGCTGATACGCCCACAATTTTTAATTCGCAATTTTACCACATGCATACTTGTGTTTTAATTTTTTATTCTCTTGAAAAAACGTGTTCATTTATAAAACAAACCAAAACTAGTGGTACCTACCAGGGAGGAGGTTGTTGAAGCCGGTAAGGCAATGGCAGGCGAAAATAGACGATAACAAAAAAAATGTCAATAAACAAACCCACGCTTCTTTAAAATTACGTCAATTACACACGATCGTTCATACACACATACATATATGTAAATGCGTATGTATGTAACAAGGAAATACGCAGCCACATGAATTAAAATCTCTATTGAATGACAACAGATTTTCAGGCAATAAATGTACAACATACATAAGTATTATTGAATGAATAGCGAAAACGGCAGCAAATTTAAACACAACAAATTGCTTATTGAAATTGCTTAACAACCGTACAAAAACAAAAAAGGTATGACAAAAAATTAAATTATGCAAATCATAGAATAGCAAAACGAGTTGACTGAACTCGAAATGCTGACGCGCAGGCGTATAGTTCCGCAGCTGTGAATCGCAATTATGGCGTTATCAAGTGGTGAACGGCTACTGGACACAGTCATTTCATTAAAAAATGGATTATGAATATTTTTTTTGTGTTACAAATTCCACTTTTTATTCGCCAACCAGTTAACAGCGAGCGAATAGCAGAACAGCAATTATACATACATACATATGTACATACGAGTATATAGTTACGGAAAAAAAATATTCACATAATGATTTTTTAAATGTTTACACTTGTCTGCAATGAAAATTAGTTTTTAGTAGTTTTTTTTTCAATAAAAACAAACAAACATTAGCTTAAAACTTTAAGAAACGTAAAAATTACACAGTTAATTATTAAAATTTTTGAAAGTACTTGCACCCGGCGAAATAATTAGTGATAGTCGGCTTTTTGAGAGCTTTACATTTGAAGAGAGTTTACTCTTCGAACGACTTAAATTTGGAGAAATTAGTCCCAATGATTTCTTGGCATGTTTGATAAATCCGCGTGACTTTCTTTAAATTATAAATAAAATTACAAAAAAACAAATAAGAAAAGCTAAATTCGGGCGAAACCGATTTTTATATACCCTCGCGATATATTTTTGTATGGTTGGTGCCCATGATTTCATAAAATTCCCGTTTCTTTGTTTCAAATCGCTGCTGGTATTAAAATTTACCTAATTTCTTTCAATAAATACTGAAAAACGAACTTTTTTGCATTTTTCAAAATTTCCGTTATTTGGAAGTTGGGCGTGGTTATGGTCCAATTTCAAAAATTATTGACTCTGATGCTTGTGATATCAAGGACAATATGTTCACCAAACTTTGTGAAGATACATTACACCGTTATTGATTACATAAATACCTAATTTCTTGGTTCAAAATCGCTCCAAATACCGAATTTCACTCAATTTGTTTTAATGGATACCGAAAAATCGCACTTTTTGCTTTTTTCAAAAACTTCCGTTATATGGGAGATGGGCGTGTTAATAACAACCGATCTTGACCATTTTCAATACCAACCTACCCAAAGAGCAATCTATGTAGCAAATTTCATTGAGATATCTCAATTTTTACTCAAGTTATTGTAACCACGGACAGACGGACGGACGCACGGACAGACAGTCCGGCCTAAATCAATTTATCTTTTCATTCTGATCTTTTTAGTATATATATGTATATATATATCTCGATTGTGTACAAGTACGCTCGGGTATAAAAATTTTATCGTATAATTTTTATGATAAAAGTAATTTTTTTTAATTTTTTTTTAAATTTATCTCTCAAGCTGACTGCTTTCAAATGTAACTACGCCTAAAATGGTTCATTCTGAAACATAAATTTTCGTTGACGAATTTGTACTTTTAGTGTTTTTTTGTTTTGGAAAATTCATTAATTCATTCTAAATCTTAACCAGAGTGCTCGCATGCTTTATCATAAAATTCCTACTTCAAAAATCGCTGCTAAAGGAAACACCCCTTATATTATTAGGAAGCTCTTAAGTGAATGCAATATTTATGCGGAAACTCGGAAAGCTTTAGGGCATTCGCTGGCACATCGAGGACATGTGTGGACGCCAAATAAATATTAAGAATATAAAAATGTAAATTTAAGTGATTAGGCGCAACGCGCATACGAGTCTTACAATCACATTTATGCATTTATACACAACAACAAAACCACGTTGCTGTTTGCTTGCATAGCCTAGCCGTCATTGAGCATCGAGTCGCTCAATGAAACCCACATGAAAATTGTTTGCAACATAAAATACAATTCGCAGGCTAAAATGGAATATGCCATCTACTGGCACATGTGCGTCGCCCTCGCTTCCTCACCTCCCTCGTACGCATATTTACACGCCAAAATAAACTATTAATGGCTACGTCAACTGCTTGCTAACATTCGCTTGCAATATTTAAAAGTCAAACTCCTTTTGGCCATTTCTGGTTGTAACGAAAAACTCCAACTGCCGCCCAAACACGCGATTTTCATGAATGAAATCTTCACACACACACACACACACACATGCATACATTTAAGCAAATGCATAAACACTTCATGCTCAATCAGATACAACACGCACACATTTGCAAATCGCCATACTAGACGCGACGCCCAACCAGCCATTCACAATTTGAAATTGTCAGTTGGCTTCCCCGCCGTTTCTGCTGGTGGTGGTGCAAAAGACAAGTCAAGTCGTTGCGTTTCGTCTCGCATTAGCTGGTGTTGGTGGATATTTTCATTCACGTAAATGCGCGTATATAATATCAGAGCCTAGTCTTCAGTGTGAATGTGGGCGTATACCAACGCCAACTTTCGTCCCACATTATTTGGCCAAAATCATTATTTTTTTCCTTAACTTCTTGTTGATGAAATTTTTATTTTAGTAATTAATTTTTTTTTTCGTTGTTTTTAAGTTTACCTGACTCTTGCGCTGGTGCTCGTCAGGTTTTTTAGTCGTCACACATGCGCTTTATAGAGACATGTTAACTGACCTCCTTGCTTGCAGTTGCCTAACATTTTAATTTTCGATGTACTCGTACCTATCTATGTTTTTAAATATACAGTCCGGAAAACAATTATAGCTGTACCACATATTGATACTGGGAAAAAAAAAAATTTTTAAATCAAGGTTAATCTATTAGCCATTTAGAACTTTGACTTACTCAATTTGAATAGGCTTCAGCATACTCCAAAAAAATCTATAAAAAAAATTTAAAGTTTGAAGTTTGTATTGGGTTTATATCTATTTTGGATCAATGAATTTGGCATAGTATCCAACACTCTCTAGTAGCGTCTTCTGCCAAATAATTGTTTATGAGTATATCGAATTTTCCTGTATCTTGCGGAGAGTTGTATGTAATTATACTATCTAAGTCTGATAGGAATTGTGGAAACTATGGCCTGCTGTGAACAACTAGCATAAAATAAAAATTTGATTAAAAAATTGTTTTTGTTCAGTTTAAAACCAACCAAAATCCTCATATCATATTAAACACGCAATATTCATTCTGTGTTAATATTAAAAAATTAGACTTTTGGATCTTAATAGTTCCTTTAAATTTTTATAATTAGTTTGGCTCTTATACAAAATACTCGTACATAGCACAGTCTTTGACCGAACTTCTCCTACCATCTGTCGTATACGTCGCTTTTGTTGAACCGCAAATGCTGTGACCTACAGTTTTATGCCGACTCAGAACGGCAGATGTGTTTATGAAAAGCCTTTTTTATTGCATAAATATCCTCGAAGGATAGCGGGCAATAAATATACGTATTAAGCGTTTTACTTCCTAAATTTTTCAAAATTTGTTCATGTTGCTCTTAGATCTTCTCGGTTTACAAGAGTTTCTAGCCTTACTATAGAGTTAAACGATATATAAAACGACCTCGCCTATCGTATGGCATGTGAGCTGAGGAGCCTTGGTGAGCTTCTGAAAGTGTGTCAAGGTTTTAGTATTTAATTTCAAAAGCAAAGAGCCTTGTTTTCATACCAACAATGTCTTTTGTTAGCTGCTTATTCTTATAATACATTTGATCAAATTTTAAGAAGTCTTTAAAAATCGGTGTACCATTTGTTTTACTCATTTTGACGTATGGCAGGAATTGACATTTAATTTTAAAGTCAATACCAAGAAAAATGTCTACAGGCAACCTGTTTGCTTCCTTTCAGCGAAAATTTTTACTGCTTGGATTTACATTCATATGTACCATATGTATGTGTGGCTGTACGTATGTTCATATGTATAACACAAAGTCTCCTTCTCGCAGTCGTCTTCGCTGCTTGTAAGTCTGCCTTTCAATTTGTCACAATTATTATTGAAAGCTAAGAGTTTTCTGTTCATACATACATACCTACATATGTATGTACATACAATGTTACGAGCTGTACTAGTAAGCCATTCACAATTAGGTAGAGTATTCAAATACCAAGTTTTTGGAGTGGTGCCACATGCCTCCGCTTGAGCCGTTTACTCGCCTAGTATTTGAGCTCATTGTGTCTTGTTAACCTCGTCACTTGAGAACTTGTTACGTCCGTTGGAGGTACCGAAGAAATTGCATTTGTCTGCCCTATCATAAATGTTTATTGTGAAGATGTTTGCTATAAAGATCACTGCGTGCCCAACCTACTTGATATATTTTTTGGTTAAAGCTGATGTTTATCAGAAGTAATAAAACAAAAAACGAAAACGTGATTTCGAACATCGTGATGCTCTTCGAATAGGTTTGTCTTTAGATTTTCGCATAACTGCTAAGAAGTCTGGTTATCGCTGAGAAAACGTACTTAGCATATCACCAATCCATTTACATATGTATGTGTGTGTACAGAAATAAGTGCATTTTTTGCTCATACAACGTAGTCGCTTCCGCATTTCTGCAGTCATAAATCTTTATGTATCTCTGCTTCGATACTTTACTATTTTTCTTGTTTACACAGTTCATTCATCTTCTGTTTAGTTCATTCAATAATTCTCATTCATCACATTCGAGTATCTTTCTCATATTCTTTCTCTTCTTATTTATCTTTTCAGAGTGCCAATGCAGCCCGATCGGCGCCATTGCCGCCTCGTGTGACAAGCGTACCGGTCAATGCGCCTGTCTGGCCAACGTTACCGGTCGGCGTTGCGACAAATGCAAATCAGGTCATTGGAACCTCACGCAAGGCGTCGGCTGTCATGACTGTCGCTGCGATCCAGCCGGTTCGCGCAGCCACGAATGCAACCCATGGACGGGCCAGTGTGATTGTAAGATTGGTGTAGGCGGCCAGCATTGCAACGAGTGTACGGACGGCTTTTACGGCTTCTCCACGGATGGCTGTCATCGTTGT
The DNA here is from genome assembly GCA_963971545.1 of Philophylla caesio. Taxonomy (NCBI): domain Eukaryota; kingdom Metazoa; phylum Arthropoda; class Insecta; order Diptera; family Tephritidae; genus Philophylla; species Philophylla caesio. Next base: position 5,309,369 of record OZ020609.1, read on the forward strand.
ACGCAGTGCGCGGGCGAGGGACAAGTTTGTGATCCATTGAATGGTCGCTGTATCTGTCCGCCGAATAGTCGGGGGTTGGGTTGTGCGCAATGTGTGGCCGGTACTTGGGGTTGGCAGCCGCGTCTCGGTTGTCGCAATTGTGCTTGCGATCGTATCGGTTCCATTGGCCAGCTGTGTGAGTCGTCGCAGGGACAGTGCCAGTGTCGTGAAGGCTATGCGGGCCGGCAGTGTGACACATGTGCTATAGGTTACTTTGGCTATCCGGAATGCAGACGTTGCAATTGCAATGTAGATGGTTCGTTTGTGCATGCGGATGGCTCGATAACTTGCGATGCAAATGGACAGTGCCCGTGTAAATCGTTGGTTGTTGGACTCAAATGCGACACGTGCATGAAATCAACATTTGGTCTGTCGGCCCTTAACCCGGAAGGTTGTACACGCTGTTTCTGTTTTGGGCGTTCCAGCGAATGTGAACAAAGCGAATGGTCGTGGGGACACATACGCATGGCAGAGGCACGCAATTTGAGCGTGCAGTACATACGACCCCAGTATGTTACGAATACTGAGTATGAGTATATTGTTGTTGTGCAAATGGCGGGCGCAAAGAGTTATCGCGAGGATGCTGAGATACACCTGTTGAACGATTTAAATTTGATACCGCGTTCTACGGGCAATGTGTCCATCGGGGCATACACGAACTTCTATCATCCACTCTACTTTCAACTGCCACCGCAATTCTATGGCGACCGCACCAGCAGCTATGGCGGTTACTTGTACTTTGCGCTGCTGACCGAGAGCGCTAACCGACCGCTGGAACGTAAAGTGCTCTCACGTTTCCCGTTGGTGCAAATACATTCGCACAAAAAGTTAGTGCTCGATTACTACGAATACGAGAATTACGAGTATGCGCTGAATGCAACCTATAGAGTGCCTCTGCACGAGTCCGAGTGGAAGTATCATCACAACAATCAAGCAGTGGATCGTACAACGTTGATGGTGGCGCTGCAGAATGTGAGACATATCTTTGTACGTGCCTCGGCGTTCGCTGACTTCACAGAAGTGGTGTAAGTAAGAAAACCCAGCCGATTCTAACCAAACTCCGTTGCGTCGTAGTAAGCACTCGAACGATATTAAAAAATCTAGACTACCACTCTTGAAGTCTTTATGGCAGTTCTTACATCTGTCGAAAACAATTTAAAAATACGGATTGGGAACAGGCTGCTTATTTAATTGTTATATTTTTTACGCATTTCGTTTTCAGTCTTCACAATGTTCACATGGACTCAGCTATTTATGTTTATGGCTCTACGAATATGATAGCCAAGGGCGTGGAACGATGTAAATGCGGCAAACGTTATGATGGGCTCTCTTGTCAGGATCCTGGAAAAGGTTACTACCGTTTTCGAAATATCACGGAAATAGAGACCGTCTTCATAGAGGATCTCATCGGTCGTGTTGTGCCATGCCACTGCAATGGACGCAGTAACGAATGTCAGCGCGAGACGGGCATATGTTTGGTGAGTAGAAATCGAATGCATGCTCTTTCATAATTAAACCGTTATTATTTATTGTCAACTTCATTGCTCATTGACTTTTTTTTTAGAATTGCCGTGACAACATCGGTGGTGATCATTGCGAACAATGCGCCGAAGGCTACTATGGGGATCCGAATTCCCCATATGGTTGTCAGGCGTGTCCCTGCCCAGAGACTAGTCGCAATTTTGCCAAAGGCTGCAATGTGTGGCAAGGAGAGGTTAGTTGCATTTGCAAAGGTGGCTACACCGGCAAACTATGCGATCGCTGTCGTGCTGGCTATTTTGGCAATCCACTTGCTTACCCGAATAGCACCTGTCAGCCGTGCAATTGCAATATGGATGGATCAATAAGTGACGATTGCGATAGCCAAATTGGGCAATGTCCATGTCGGCCAGGTGTTACCGGTCTGAAGTGTGATAGATGCCTAGCGGAACGGAACTATCTGGAGGATCGCGGTTGTCGAAGTGAGTAGCTTGCGCGCTGAAGTGCGATTTTTTATTTTTCTAATTTTACATATTTTTAACGCACGTTACAGTTTGCGACAATTGCACTCTGCTGCTGCTCGACTACATCGAGTTGATCGGCAATAAGCTACGTCGCGGTTTGCACAATATGGATCTCACTGGCATTCCAGCGCCATATCTAAAAGTTGAGGATTACGAGCGTCTTTATAACACTCTACAAATTCACTACGATGATTACACGAATGCGCGCAAAATGCTTGGCAACTATGATGCTAACGAGCTGCTTAAGATCGATTCACACGCGGAGAACAATAAGTTTCAGTCGCGCAAAGCATTGGCCACAGCGAATAAACAAAAAGAATCGACAGGCGAGCTACGCAATGATATCACCGCACTATACGTTGACATAGGCGCGCTGCGTTCCGACATATTGCAATATATATTCACGCTCAACAGCTACGGCAAGAGTAAGCAGCATATGAGCCTGCCAGCGGCATTGGACCAAGCGCGCTTCTATTTGGACTCCATAAGACAGCACGAGGAGATGGTGAAGAACATACGCGATTCCTCGAAATGCGCCTGGCACTATTACTACCAATTTGGCAACGCTTCGGATGCGGCATTCGATCAGAAGGCGCGTGTTGAGATGTTCTGGCGCGACTTGAACCAAACAAATTTTCGTATTTCCGATATGCGTCTCCATGCCGATCGTACGGGGGAAATGCAGAACGAAATTGAAGATACTCTGGAGCACGTAGTGAATTTGCGAAATCACGTTGTGGAAGATTACAATAAAATCAAAGAAATTGGAGCAGATGTATTCGATTACTTGAATCAAAGTTTGATACCACGTACGGATATTTTCATTGAACAAAACTGGGCACAACAGGAACAATTGAGTGGAGTGACCGATTCAATCGATCGACTATTCGAACAGGTGAACAATTCATTGGGCGAGAGTGAAGGCATGCAGCGCGAAGTACGCAAACATTGGTTGCCCAAGGCTCAAAAACATTCTGAGAGATTGATGGAGCGTTCCAATGAATACGCCAGACAGTTTCAGCCGACGAGAAATGGCGCGAGGATTGCAATATTGGCGAGGTGAGTTATTGTGAAGTGTATAAGTTTAAAAGTATGATACAATCCTAATTAAGGCATCTGTTAATACTTTGAAGTTTAGAGAACTTTGATGAAGACCGTTTTTTAAGTTTATTTGTAAGTGGACTCTTAAAGATTTCTACAGATATTGATGCAGTTTTTAAACCCGAAAAAAGTTAAAATAAGCATCAACACTAAGTGACAAACTCTTTACCTCTTCAAACAACCGTCAGAAATATTTTAAGCTTTTTTATAGCTATCAGTTCCACAATTGTATAAGTTTTTAACACAAAGTTCACTTCTCTTTTCTGGTTTCTTTTTTTTATATTTTTCAACCAGTTCCGCACACAAAAATATTTCCGACGCTATAGCTTCAGCGCGTCAAGCCTCTTTGGAAGCAAACGAACGTGTTTTACAAGCCCAGCGCAGACTTTACCCAGACGATGGCAGCTCTGTGATTGAAAGAGCTAAGGTTTCACTCGATAAATCGAAAATATTGCAAAAGGAAGCGCTAGCAGAAATGGAACGGACGAATGGTAAGTACAGTTAAATCTTCTAAATTCTCAAATTTCTAACGATACTCGATATTCACAGCGCTCAAGCAAAAGCTAAAAATACACGAGGACAAGGTAGGTGGCATCAAGGCAACGATCTATGACACGGGTACGCGCACCAACAACGTATCGGCCCACTTACATGCCGCAACCAACAACTCAGCGCGTAAGCAGGCCGTGGAGAGTATTGAGTTGGCTAAGAATATAAGTGAAGAAATGAGGCATGAGCTGCATAAAGCCAGACGAATGCACGAAGAAATTTTGAAATTGCGCGCAAAGTTCGCCATCCTAGAACCAGATTGGGAAATAAAGCTAAGTAGAGCTGAGGAGAATATATCATTGACTAAGACAAATATTCGTTTGGCTAACATATCGCTGTCATATGTGGAGGAGCAGTCGCAGAAAGAGAAAGCTAAATTCGACACATGGAACAATACGATGGCCAGCCAGGTGCAGGAAATACGAGATAAAATCGCCAAGGCCAGACATGCAGCCGAAGGGGTAAGCTATCATTTCTTATCTTCTTATTTAGCACTACAACTTTGTAGCGGTTCAGGGCCGTGACATCATCTAATTTGACTAAATAATTTCATTTACATTGGTGCACTCTCCAGATCAAAATCTCCTTAGAATCGCTTAATCCGAAATGCACACGCACCTATCTGCCCACCTTGTATGGACTTTCCACTTCGAACACTATTAAAATGTCATTTGCATTGCCTAACCGAAACGGCAACTCGCCTCTACTGCACATACAAGGCAGTGATGGGCGATATATTGCACTCGAACTCTACAAGCGTCACGTGCGTCTACTTTGGAACATCGGCGGCACTACTACCATCATAACACACCCATTGGAAGTACAGACACGTGATCCCAAATATGATGATGCCTGGTATCATGTGGAAGCGAATCGCACGCTGAATATTGGCAGCCTGCTGGTACGCCGCATGAACAATTATGGATCACTGGTATCCGGCCAGTCGGTCACAGGCAACACAGACGCCGGCTATACACGTTTCTTCCAAACGTCCAACGAACGTATATACCTTGGTGGATATCCGAGCGATATGTCGCAGAAAGAAATGCAACAAAGTGCTGGACTCAATGTGGTCGTACACAATGTTGAGGTAGATAATCGTCCACTAGGCATATGGAACTTCATAACGAGTGAGGGACGATGTGGTGGTGCTATTATTGGCGCACAGGAATCGACATCGACTTCGATAGCGCGACACTTCAATGGGTTAGGTTATGCAGAGGTAAAGAAGTCGCGACTAAGATCATACAGAATGAATTTGTTTGCGCTACAAATGACCTTCAAGACACTAGATGAAAATGCGCTACTCTTTTTGGCGGTTGATGATAAGAATGTGAGTATAGAAATAATTAAGCTATTTATATTTCGTACACAACTCAACTTTTTTCCATACTCTTTTTTGTAGAACCGCTCCGTTTCGGTGACACTTAGTCGTGGTCGCATTATGTTCCGCATTGATTATGGCGATGAGTCGAAATTGGAAATAAATACCACCAACAAATACAATACCGGTAAATGGGTAAAGATTGAGGCTGCGCGAGAGTTTGTGCCCAAGCGCGGCACCGAGAATGGTAGTTTGCGCGTCAACAATGACCGGGCCATAACTGGCTCGCCAACGGTGCCCATTAAGAGTCATATGTTACCCGATTTATCAAGGCCCGTTTACTATTTGGGCGGTGTGCCACCAGGTAAATAAAAAATGCTTCAAATTATTTATGTTACACTAATGCACACCTCGGTATGTATTGCACTTTCAGGTTTTAAATCGGGCAGTTCGAAGGCGCCTGGCGCCGACAATCCCTTCCTTGGCTGCATGAAAGACGTACAAGTCAATAGAGAAACCTACGACCCGCTTGAGAGTTCAACGCACTTCGGCGTAGAGCCATCATGCAAAGAAATTATAACAAAGTAAGTATTGGTTGAGGATTATTTCAAACAATATTGCATAACTCTATTGTAGGTTTATGGGTATATGCGTAGATGCTCCTCAACAAACATATTTACATTTATTTAATTGACAAAAATTCATTTACTCCCACAGAGCCGGCTTCACAGGTCAAGGTTACATAGAGCTAGCATCGCAATCGTTGCGCAAGCGCGCCAACACTGGTTTCGTCTTCCGCACTTTACAATCCGACTGCCTGCTGCTACTCTCCGCCTATCCACCGGAAGTAGCTGAGGACTACGACGACAAAGACATTAAAGGCAATTACTCGATGAGTTTAATCGATGGTCACCTACAAGTGTGGATCAATTCTGGTCGCAGTCTTTTGAAAATAATTTCAAATAATACACTGAACGATGGTGAATTCCATGTAGTGAACTTAATTAAAACGGGACGTAAATTTGAGCTAATGGTTGATGACGAATTGCAAGATACAAAGACTCTGACAGGCACACCTACTCTAGTCAGCATGCCACGTGACGCTGGTGGTCTGTATATAGGTGGTGCGCCATCTTTTGAGGAATTTACGCCGCTAGCTCCGACCTTCATCAAATTGGAGGGCGCTATTCGTGATGTGGTCTTCAATAATCACACTGTGAACTTGAATCAGGCAATAGCATTTTCGAATGTACAAATCGGCCGCAACGGTCCACCGATGGGCACAGTGAATGGATTGTTCGATGTGCTGCTTAAGACTGAACCGATGATAGGAAAGAGTTTCACCGCATCGCCAGAGGGTTGCTTGAGGGTAAGTAATGATGTTTTCTTATAAGGGGATGGTACAATAAGGCTTTTAAAAAAGAATTCATTTCCGTAGGCACTAAATCGAAAAAATTTCGTCGTAACTTTATAGTGTACTCTGCCCTGATTTGTGTTGTATTCACAGATATTAAAAATTTAGAGAACTTAGAGAAACTCTGAATCAGTTCAACATTTCTTTGTTTTATTATTTCATTACAACACATCATCTACAGTAGGCTGTTTTTTTTTTACTGCCAATTGATGCAAATTAAAATTCGTACAGCTGCCCCACAAAATTAAATATATTTTTGCACTCTTGAATTGCTCTATAATAAGAATAGAAGACTAAATATAATTTAGTAATATTCAACCTGCAAACATTTTTGTTAGTGTTAGTCACCAAAATAGTAGTTTGATCATGATTAGAGGTAAAGTGTCAAAGTAAAAGCACAGCTGTTTTGAATTTTGAATGAGATTGTGTTTAGAGATTAAATCTAGTTAATACGATAACTGACTCCAATCGCTAACTGGGTTTAAATTTTGTTTCTATCATTTCAAAGCTGCATGTATTTTATCATCGCAAACGCATTATCATTGAATTTTCTTTTTATTTTATAGGACTTTAGTTGTTGAATATAGAGAAATCCAAAGTCAGTTCCCCAATAACAACGAAAATTCATTTTCTAATATCTGGCAATGAAAATTCATCGCGCTGTTAAAATTAACATAAGTTCGATGGCCATATTAATATAACTACTTCTATTTTTAAAATGTTAAACATTATTTTAATAAATTTTTTTAATTTTTTGGTTGCGGTTCTCTGCCTATAAATAATTTATGTAAATACATACATATGTAACTAAAAAAAATATTTTCAATAATCACAAATGTTTTCTATAAACTTGGAAAAGAATAATGTCTATTTAACAAAAGAACATAAAGCATCGAAATTTTTACTTTATATGTATGTTTGTATATATATTATAATTGTCATTATTAAAAACTTCATTTAAGCGGCTTACTGACTGAGCTTTAATTGGGGCAATTAGCAAATAGTCTTCGTGTATTTTGTGTGAACAAAATTTACTAATTGACCCAATTAAGCGCTATCTGAAAGCCTCATTAGCCATTTAAGACTGAATTGTACAACTGTTTCTATGCTCATTTAACCTTACAACAAGTTCATCAATCGAGAAAAAAGCGTATCATGACGTTACATACATATTAGATTAATTACATACATATTTCACCTTCATACATTGCGTTTTCGTGATTTGTTTAAGCTTTTGTATATTTTATTTCATAGTTAAAATTATTTTATTTAAAGCGAAATCATTTTGACTTCATTTTGCCTACATTAACGACTTGGATAAATTGTGTTTCTTTTTGTTGTAATGAAGATTAAATTAAACAAAAGCTTTCATTTATAGTACATAATTTAAATAAAGCATTACTTTTAACAAAAACATTCATCAAAATGGTTTTTTATTTGTTAGACTCTAACAACAATTACTACATGCACATATTCGGCTTCACTAAATTTTCTCTAATAACTAACCAACTAAAACGCTTTCACGGCAAGCAAAAGCTCAAACTAACAACAAAAGCGCGATGCGTAAAGGTGCGATTGTACATAAGCGGGAGAAAAGGTAAAGAAAAAAAAATATATTTGGTAACTGGTTAACCTCAATTAGACATTTTCCCATATTGTTACAAGTATAAAAATTTGCAATTTACTTAAAAGCTCCTCTTGCAAGTAAGGTCAGTAAATTAAATAAAACAAGAACAATTCATAAAATAATTGGCTTAACCACAATCTTCTTCGCACAATAACTATCTGCCGTTAAACTGCAAACTTTTTGTACTATTTCATTCCCTTCTGTCCCGTGCGCCAATCCCTCCTTAGGTCGGCAGCTATTCGTACGAGCCGAGCGCCTTCAAATTTGGCGATATCTCGCACAGTTACGCTCAACTTCAAGTGCCTCAGCGTAATTTTTGGCAACGAAATTTCCACATCTCTTTCGGTTTTCGTTCCTTCTACCCGAACGGTTTAATCTTCTTAGCGCCAGGCACCAAAGAGAAGCACAAACACTATGTGACACTCCTACTCAAAAATGGCCAATTGTTGCTGGTCGTGCGAGGTCGTCGTCGCGAGGAATTAAAATTAACTGCAAAATTGGATGACGGCGAATGGCATCACGTAACGATTTTGTGCCAGGAACGCAAAGTTACCATGTCCGTTGAGATTGGTCAGACAGATCAGAAAACATCAGCACAAATGAAGGTGCCAAAGAGAATTGCCGCAACGAATGTGTTGTACGTTGGAGGGCTGCCGGAGAAAGTGCCAAAACTGCCATCAGAATTATTGCAAAAATTGGAGCCATTTAAGGGTTGTCTGCGTCGCATGAGCATAAATAATAGTACACAGGATCTGGCGCGTCCTGGTAAACACCAGCATGTGGGACAGTGTTTCCCGAAAGTGGAGAAGGGATCATATTTTCCTGGAGACGCCTATGCTATATACAGTAAGTGTTTACAAAATAATTGTATTGTTTAGTTTCAAAGACAGAACTTCATAACAGGCGTTTCTTATTCCACTTATGAGCCCGATAAGCCAGAACGCCTGGTATGAAGTTTTGGCTTAAGAGTTCGAGCGCGTAGTTCGAAGAAATTAGTGTCGTATGTTTCAATAGAGGAGACCCTCATCTGATTAAAGCAGTTTTACAGCTAGAAGGATATACCATTATATACATAGTTGGAAAAAAGTGTTGATTTCAGATGTCCCCGAAGTCGTAGAGTCCAAAAAATCTACACGAAAAATGAACCGGAAGAGACTTGCATTCCAAAGAATATATCATAAAAGCTTCTAGAGGGCCAACTTGATCAAGGAATTCTGTACAACGTGAAATCCTATATCGAGGCATACAAAAATCGATCTATAATGACTGGACCAGAAAGGCTTTGAAGTTTCGTTGAAGATAAAGCCACTGACCTTACCTTAGTCTATTAACATTTTTCAAACTTACAACTTGATCTTCTTTCTTTAAAGAACCTACTTTGCAATTATTTCTAATGTCAAATATTTGCAGAACGAAACTTCCATGTAGGAAAATATTTGGAATTCGAGCTAGACTTCCGAACGTCGGAGCTATTTGGTGTCCTTTTGAGTATCTCTGAACCTTCAGGTTTCCCAGCGCTATCACTGGAACTCAATAATGGCAACGTGAGTGACTAGAAAACATTTTTATTTTCTACTAATTAAATTTTTCATTATGTCTTTGCCATTTCTTATATGTAGATCATCTTTTCAACCGATCTCGGTGATGGCATGCCCTTCCGTGTACAATCCCAACTGCCTAGCAAATATGCATTGTGTGACAATAAATGGCACAATGTATCGGCGCTCTACGATTACGAGCACATCACATTGCGCATCGATCAAATGGCGACATCGAAGGCGAGATCAGCACAACAGCGCAGCAATAGTAGAATACAAACCAAGTCTGCGCTCTATATAGGCGGCATACCAGGTAGTAGTAATTCAATAAAAGTGTTGCGGCTATTAAGATTTTTTTTCTTGTGGATTATAGAAATCGCGCCCACTGGCACGTTGCTTACGCGCGAGAATTTCAAAGGCTGCATACGAAATCTTTCGATACGACAGGAGCGACGCGATTGGATCGACATGGATGAGCTGCATAATGTTTTGCTGAGCGAGTGTCTGGTCACAGGAGTGGAGCATTAAGCCTGTGTGGATATGGAAGGGAATGAATGTGTGTAGAGTTTTCCTGCAGCTAAGCCGAGAGTGTCTAGAAAAACGAACTTTAACCCGCCAGTTATTGCTTTGTTGGCCTATTTTAAAAGAAGTACCGAACGAAAATTTCCACAAATTCTTACTGCTACAGTAACAACAACCAATTAAGAATCATACAAAACAGATGCAAGTAAATGATCACAGCTTTAGGCAAGACTTAACAGATGATTGGAAGATTATTTTCAAAAGCGGCTGGTATCATTCGCTGCCATCCAGACGTCCCGGTATACTGCAGAGTGAACACTTTCTGAATGCACGAGCTACTATCTATTGTGATTAATAGTTTACTTTAAAGTAGGAAAGCGCATAGGTAATATCTGGCGTTGTGTAATAATAAGGAGTAATGTACTATGTGTATACATAAATATATATATATATTTTTAAAGGTCGAATCAGTTACGAACGACACTGCCATAACAACGCATTTACGCTTACGAACACGCTATTGGAGCTTGAAAATATTTTACATATACATATAAAAATAGCAAAAAAATATCCTCAATGAAAGCGAATATCACCAGGGACTTCATTAGTTAGAGAATAAAAAAACAATTGTTTGCGCCAAAACTTTATGTATATGTACGACTTTGTCTATATGCTCAATTTTTAACACGCGTTTATCTGCTTAAACTAAAACAAAAACAAAAATATGTTTTAAATCATTGCCAATACTTAGAATTTCCACTAAAGAAATTGACTTGTTTTCATCATGTATTTAATGCACTTAATTAAGTAAAAGTTGTTTAAAATAATTAGCGGAAGATTCATGAATTACATCTGTATGTATGTATGTACTCGTATGTATATATTCGCGTACGAACGAACCAGTGACTGCATTTTAATGTATACAAAGCGATTAGGATACATAAGATTTAGCTGATAAATGTTAAATATTAACATACATAAGTATTTTTAAGCTGCATTACTGCAATATTTTTGTATACATATTTATGTGGTAAAAGGATCCTGCAGGGAGTTCCATTAGCACTCAGCGCTTTTACTTTTACAGAAATTAGAAACAATAATTATTAATTTAGGATCGTTTCATTCACTAAGTTCTAAATTTTACATATTTTTATCACAGATAAAGAAAAGTAATCGCCCTTATCGTGAGTTTCGCTTAAAAAAAAATTACGCGGAATTTATACTAAGTAAGTAAGTAAACGATTCCGGGCGAAAACGAAATTCTCGATAAGGGTGATTAATAATTGGTTTGTTCCTCGGTTTCACGGAAAAGCAGAAATAATTTCGGATTTTACTAGATTTTTAACAAATAACTTATTTACACCGAATTCAAATCGTCATACATTACTTGGCGTCTCAATTGGAAGCAACACTCTTCGGATAAGAATCTATCAATCATCGTTTTTTTTTTTTTGTTGAAGGATGGACTTACATAATAAAATTCAGTAGGTCACTTTATGTAAGATTAAGGAAAAATGTTGATAGTAGTAATAAAACTGAGAACCGGATATTCGCCTCAGTACTGGCTTTTTCACCTGCAGGATACAAATGAATATATACATAAGTAACAAACGTTTTCGTTCTTTCGATTACATTTAAATTTTTTTTATTTCACAAAATATTTTAATTTGTATTCAACTTTAATTTATTAGAAGAAGAGGCTTTAGTTAAATTTTTTTTTTAACCGACAATATGCACCTGTGTTCGTATATTTAATTTTTAAATTGTTTTTTATTTATGTATGATTTTTTTTATTTTTTATTTATTCATACATAAACAACTATAAAGTTCACTTCATTTTCACAACGTAAAAATAAGTTTATTCTCTACTGATATATCAAATAAGTATATTTTAAGGGACTACTTATTATAAAATATTTTTACCATTTCTCCATTTGCAGTGTACAGTTCATAAAAATCCATAAACCTTGTAAATAAGTCTGCAATTACTTAAGTACATACTATGTAGGTACATAAGTAAATTTAATAGCATTTATTTGTATTATGGTACTTTACAAGTTGTAGATAATGAATTTCATATTATAATAAAAAATCGACCATAAATGTTCATTACACTTCATAATACTTGTTAGTTGTCCATATAAAAATAGTTTTAACTAGACGTAATTAATTTAAGAGAAAAACGATTGGGTTAAATATTGTGTTTAATTTGTATGCATGTCATAATATTAAACAAATAAAATATATTTATTTATGCAATGCAGTTTTCAATAAAAAAAAACCCCAAACTAAAAAATTAAGGTGAGTTGAATTAAAACTTTTATGTTTTTATTTTTAATTTTTTTGATTATATTGTATGTAATTTAATTAATTATATTTTAATTTTATTTTACTAATTTATTTTACTTTATTTAACTTTTTAATAATTTTAATTACATACATACATATGTACGTACACAAACGAATACCTACCGAAAAAAACCCACAATTTACCGCTGAACTCTTACCATGGCAACTCTGCAAACAGCTGTTCGCCTCCACAAATATGCACACACACACACACACACTTACTCTCTCTCTATTTCCCCAATTTGCTCCACGTCATTTCACACCGCCGCTCCAACGCTGCTATATATTTTGTTGTTACTTTGCGCTCTCTCACAAATAGTTGACTGCAAAAGCAACGGAAACTCAAAGCCATTTTAGTTCTTTCGTGGAATTGAGCGAGTACGTTTGATTAGAACGGTGTAAAAGTGTGTTTTTATTCAAGGGGAAAAATTTGTTCAAAAGTGGTGAAGCAACAATTACTTGAGTAATTCCATGCTGAAAATTAATAATAAAACAAATAAAATTAATGAAAATGTTTAATTTTGGTTAATATCGTTTATAAACTGTTTCATTTAGTGTGTGCTGCGAAAAGCCAAGCAAAGCCAAAAGGCGGTGGATAAATTGATTTTTGCCATTGTGGTTGCGATCGTGAGAAAAATTGTGTGTGTGTGTTTGTTCAAGCAATTATCTCTGCAACAATTTGTATACTTTTTGTGTTTCAATTGGTGCTAATCACATTTAAGACGATTGAAGTGAATTTGGTTTGCTTCATTAGCTTTCCCACGTCAATTTAGTATCAACAAGAGGCATGGCCGGGCAGCAGTCGAATTTGGATTCTGTAAGCGCGAATTACGAGGAGATGCAGCAGAATGAAATTACCGCCATTCCCCGTTATGGATTAAAGTTGAAATTCGACCATGTTTGGCCGGAAAAACGTAATCAGAATTTTAAACCGTCGCTAAGGCAAACGCTTCCGCTCGTCCCATTGGTATACAGGTTAGTGAATACGACCGAGCCCTACAGCTGTTCGCTGTAAGTAAATTAGAAAAAGAAAACTGTTACCTGGTAAATGTGTGTACATACATATTTGTATATGTTGGTTAAATTTTAGAATAGTGACCTACGAATTGGATGGTAAGAGGGGTATCGGAGGAAAGGTGGGGGTCTCTACCACTCCCAAAGTGCGGGAGGACTTATTTGTTAAGTATATTTCATCCATGGTACAATAAAGAGGTAATATACAGGCCGGTTCTGAATTTCGAGTTGTTCGGAATCGGAATGAAAGACATTGCTATACATCAAACGGGAGGATTTATTTTTAGTTTTAAAGTATTGTTTCTCATTCTCCAAAATGAAAAGAATAATTTCTAATCCTCACGGAACTGTAGAAGCTAACAACAGATTAAGGAGAAAGGATTTATACATTCTGATTCCAACTAAATTCGTCGAAATCGCGATTAGGAAAACATATAGGTATACATACTTAGAAAGGAGCCATTGAGTTCTAAAAGACGGAAAAAGTTCGCATCTTGCTTTTTATATCAAATTGGAACCGAACTTAGCCAAGCCGCTTTCTGCAAACAGTTGGGTGCGTTCCGAACATTTTTTGCATATTTGAAGGTATACCACGAGAGTATTTTCCAAATTTTGTGACAGGAGCAATGTTTCCTTAGGACCCGTTGTAGTATGATGCGTCTTGCACTGTTTGCGTTGACAACAAATGTATTTTTCAAGCAAAATGTAGAATCGAGTACATTTTGTTTACAAATCACAAATCAAAATTACAAATTACAAATCAAAAAATTAACCCCAGGGTTGCATTTTCTTTAATGTGCCATCCTTTTTCACTATGAAAACCACTCAAGTTACACTAGAAACACAATATTTAGACGCACTTCACTTTCCTTTAACGTTTTTTACGTCCTCTTTAACGTAAAATGTTGTTAATTTTATTAAATTTAAAATCTAGAGATCATTGCCGTAAAGAATTTAGGTACGCTCGCTTAAAATCTCCGGTAGAAAATAGATATTACCGAAGTTATGGCGTAATGTCATCAGTTCTCACACAAGAGAAAAACTGCCAGAATGCCCAGTACGAAGACCCATAAAATTTTTGTTTACATTCATAAATGTAAAATTGAAAACGTTAGATATCTGACCACAAACTATTATCCGGACAAAGTTTATTAACTAAACAAAAAATTATTGTTCGCATTCAAATATGTAAATTTAAATAATAGAATTATTATTTTCCTAACACATTTTGTATCAAGGCACATTAAACAGGTAGCAACATTAGAGAAAATGCAACCCTGGGATATCAAATTTGACGAGTTTGATATTTCTAAATGTAAACAAAGTGTACTCGATTCTACATTTTGCTTGAAAAATACATTTGTTTTCAACGCGAACAGTGCAAGACGCATCATACTACAACGGATCCTCAGGAAGCATCGCTTCTGGCCACAAAACGCAGGAAAGACTTACGTGGTATGCCTTCAAGAATGCAAAAAATGGTCGGAACGCACTTAAATATTTTTAGAAAGCGGCATGCCGAAGTTCTGTTCCAATTGGATATTAAAACAAGATCCGACCATTCCACGTCCTTGTCCCTTTTCTGGGTATGTGTATACATACATATGTATGTACATTCAGTAGGTTTCTCAAATCACTTTAACGCAAAATGTGTTTCAATAAGAAATTAGAAATATACAAAATGTAAACAAAGATTGTTTTGTTAACAAAGTTTTTGTTTGTTTTGAAAATAAAAGTTTGTTTTGTAAACAAAGTTTGACTTGTTATTTACCAGATATATGAAAAAACTCCAATCAGCTGATAACATTACACTACCTGTTTTTTGTACCATGATATGTTCATAAGTTCCACCATAAAACTTTCGAAACCATTTATTTAAATTAAAACCAGCTGCCCGTGGTCAGCTGTTTTCATGAGGGCAAAAAGGAGGAACTTAACCTCCAAGTCCACGGTGAATTTCCCCTTCTTTGTAAGACTATTTGAGTACTTGGAATACCAAAGCTGATTATTTTAAATAGTTAGCAATAGGTCCGTTCGTCTAAGCAAGAATTATCTAGCAACGAAATTTCTGAAATTTTGGAGTATTCTCTCTCAAACTTGCAAGTTTAAGTTTCGTATCTAAATATGCAAATTTAAAGCATTGCATTAATGTTTTCTTGAAGCATTCTACTAACGAAACTAACATTTACCTGCTTCTTGCATGTTCAACACTCATATTTTATAATTGTCTCCTTTAAAATTCTTAAACGAAAATTTCGTATTTATCCATATTACAATCAGCTGTTTCTGAGCAGCTATTTTCTTTCTCTCAATTTTTGGTTACTCTTTTTGGTTAAGTTTTGGAGTAAACAAACTCAGTTTTGTGATAGTTTGTAATAAATATAACAGATATTTTATTAGGTAACGCAGCCGCAGAAGAGTACAAAAAAAACCAAACAAAATGTATGTCTTAGTTTCATCATAGACAAGATCAAAAACGAGAAATATTTCACCGGATTTTAAAACAAGAAATAACGATTAATGTGAATTACAAACACGCGCGAAAATATCCACTGAGTACATAATTATAAGCAAAGCGGATACAAGCTAGCTTGGAAATGTCAGTACAGCTCTATAGAATAAGAAAAATATTTAAAAGATAGATTTCTGTGGCACATAATGGACTTTAGCACGAAAGCTCAAACCCCTAAAACAACATCGGATATGAATTTGCAAACCACGTGTTTGTCAATAAATTAACACCGACGCGCATTAGCGATGCAGTAGTTGAGTATAAGAACAACTGCTTAATTTTCGAAAATCAAAAGTAAATAATAAACCGCCTTTAAAACTTGTAAATAATGTATTTATAATTTGTATCAAAATGGTATAATGAAAATATAGCGAAACCGTTTCTTGTTCAACACAAATACACAACTATCAAACGGCGAATAATCCACGAACAGTCAGGCACCACATCCTACGTAATGTTTGAGCCCATGGAACTGCTAGGGAAAGAGTAACAACAACAGCACTCAAAGGCCGAACCTCAAAATCGATTTCAACCACGGCCAGGTCTATGTCACAAGAACAATCTGGATTTATATCATAATAAAGATTACCAGTACATATGAAATATTTAATGCTTTTACCACAACAACTACCGAAAATTTGGTTCTAAATTTCTTAATTATTATAAAAAAAATTTAAGATTATAAATGCTCAAGTAAACGGAAACATACCTAGCCAACCCAGGTGTGTACCTGGGCTATATTTTCGTATGAACAGGAACTTAACAGAGGACAAATTGCACAATGCCACAACTTGTATGCCTCCTAACAAAATTTAAAAAAGGTATCACGGAAATTCGGTCATATTTTCATCAAAATTGTTAGCAAAGAAGAACAGAAAAAACCAACTTACACACTCATTCGCTAACTTTTCAATTTTGATTGAAAAAAGAACTTGGTAATTAAATCAACGAAACAGTTTCGAAACGTGCATATGTTTGTCCCAGGAGGAAAAATGGAAACGTATAAAAGCAAAAGCTTTTGGATTACCTTCATTCGTACAAATGTACATATGTACATACATACATACAAACTTACATTTATGCATTTGTATTTTATAAATGATTTCCAAAAGTAAAGGCACTAAATTCTCGTTTTTTACTTTCCGCCATTGAGGAAGTCATTGGGTTTAAGGGGGCCCGAAAGAACAACAAGGAATGTCGTCCCGCTATAAAAACAAAAGGTTTTGCCTAATAAGCCACGACAGCCGCAAGAGGTAAGCGAGACTCATTTTTCGTGAGAAACAAACAATTCGAATGGTAAAACGCGAGTACGAAGAGGTTAAAGTTGCTTGCCGACAGGAAGTGCGACGACTTATAAAAGGTTTTAAATCCTCTGAAATAAAAAAAAAAAAACACAAATTTGGAAAACCTTTGCATCTTACACAATTTATAACACTTTAAATCAGTGTTTCATTGCTAATTCCGGAATTCCGTTTCATACATTTAGGCGCTTATTCTGTGTGTGTACGAAATAAAACACGTAAACAAGAGATTCTAAAATTATGTACACACATTTTTATTGCTTGGAGTCCAAAAATAACTCACACTCACTAGTGCATAATTAAATAAAATTAACCCACTGAAATTCTACAGGAACGCCCTTCCTCTGCCGCAGTTTTTTCGGCCAGCGGGAAATTGATGAAAACCGCGGGGGTAAAATTGAACGCCACATGTCGGGTCACAACGTCGCCTGTCTGCGTACACGCTGATACATACATATACAGTATTGTACGTAACATAAGCAAGAAAGTTCTAACTGGAATTATTTACCAGTAATGTGCATTTATTTATTTTGAAAAATGTTTGTCTTAAAAATAGCGCGATGAGTAAAAAAACAATAAATATAAAAATAAAAAAAATAAATAAATAAAAACTTCAAACTTTGTACAAAAATTATATAAATAACATAAATTTCAAAAATAAATTGTATCTCTCAACTTTAGTGTATAGGTTTCAAATTTTAAAGGGTGTTGCTATTTTTCCTATTAGCAAAAATTTAAAGATCAACATTAACCTTTGTTCGTTGCAAATTCTTATACTAAAATTAAATCGGCCAAAAAATTGCATATTCGAAATTTTTCCAAAAGCTCTTATTAAATACGCGTTAGTGGCAAGCAATTTCAATTGGAAATTTGTTGCTTATTTTTGGAACAATAATGCTTGTAAATATTTGTATACGAGTATGTTTATATACGCGTAAAGTTTGCTACATACATACAAACATACATTACAAAGTACATTTGATGTAGTTATTTAGGCTGAGCGTGACGCCTGTTCTGTAAGTACTAAAATATCAATAACAATGTTTGACTGGTGGCAAACTAACCCAAACTAACCCAAATCCACTTTCTAGTATACAAGCTAGTCACGGCAAAGGCAAAAGCAAATGTTGCGTGTTTTTGTACATTTTATTGGCCATCCTTTTTTCTACAAAAAAAATCGACGTTTCTGTTTTCCGCTTCTCATATACAGTAAAAGACAAATAATTTTCACACCTAAAAGAGCTACTATATAAGTACATTTTCATATTCGAATTTTAAACAGTATTTTTATAAATTGAAATGATTATTTGCACCTCGATATGTACTAGTATTTATACTATATTTATTGCCCTGTTAGTATTAAAAATGTACGAAATTTGTGAGTTATAGCGCCCACTCTTAATACAACCGTATTCTTCGAAAATCCAACTATTGTTGCACTATTTGCTAAAATTTGATTCCATTAGAAAGAAAAAAAGGAATTATTGCAAATAAAATTACTGAGCAATTTTATTTATTCGCTACTGTGCTACTTAATTTAAAATGCAAAGATTCTAGGAATATTTATACACATACTTTATGTGTTTAACTGCTTCGTAAAATGCCAGAATAGTTTAATTCTAATTTAACTGGATTTTCTCTTTTACTGCTTTAAGCTACAAATATAATCAGCAAACTTTACTTTGAGATTTCGAAACCGAAACATACTTACATGAATGTTTTATCCATATACAAACGTGAATGCCGCTCTTTTTATAAAAATTTCAAAGCTGTTGAAAGCTAGTTATAAGCCTATTAAGTTATTTACGAGTATTTTCATGTCAAAGTAGGTATTTAATTTTTCCCTAAAATATGTTGCAAGCGATCAGAAGGATATCAGCAAAAAAATTCCTGTTTATACATACATTTTCAAGTTTTCTTTCAACCCACTTTTTACTCCATTTATTAAGGCCTTACGTACGAATGTTAGTACTTTTGTATGAGTATATGTATGTATGTATGTATACATACCCTGTCGGAAAAAAGCAGGCAGTCTAAAAAATTTACCAATTTTAAAGTGGTAAGAAATCATCTGCTTTGAAACAAATGCAGCGTGCGAATTTTAAGCTCTTTATGTATTTAACTCAGCATAATAAAAAAATTCAAGTGAAGAGAACCTAGGAAGTTTTTTTTTTTTTTTTGCTAAGAATGCTATTATAGGCATTGTAAATGGACTTATTTTTGAAAAGTAGGAAAATGCAGTTATAAATGTTAGTGCTTGGAAACAAATAAATTTTAAAGCAGCTGAAAAAAACAGATTTTAATAAAATTGAAAAATAAATAATTTTGATGTTCTTTCAGTCAAATATGTTTACTCGTATTTGAAAGTGGTTGCAATCAAAAGCAGAAGCGAATAATTGTCTTGCTCCTAGGATATCGCTATGTTAATAAAGTTAGTTGATGACAAGAAATTAGAAAGAATTTAAACCACTGGTAGTTGGAAAAAAGCACTTTTCGAATTGTATTTAAAACTACTTTGATTTCTGACAGGGTATGTACAAATATGTATGCATTTATGTACATATAATACCTACATATGTATATAGGCATGTTCACATTTAGGCCACTCAGTCAAGTAAATAAGCCAAGTTATTATGTTTGTTTGTAAATATATATTAGTTTAAGCTTTGGTAACCAGAGCACATAAAATAAAATAATAACGTCGATTTCATATGTATGAATAACGTAAAATCTGTGTAGGTAGCAGTTTTTTTAGGCTACTGTAGATTTTGGGGGTTAAAATAGGAATGGTATTTATGACTAGCAAATGTAAAGTGTGCACGCTAGTGTTGTCGATAATATCGAATTTCTAGAAATGTTTAATGTCATTTCAACTTAAACGCTATTCGATTCCTATCGCATTTTTTATATCGGTTAAAGCGGAAATTGTACCAATATGTCAAAAAATACATATTCACTCTTATCGTGAGTTCGTTTGTTTACTGTGCACTTAATATAAATTTCGGGTGAATTTTTTTTTTGAGCGAAAGTCACGATAATGTTGATTAGTTTACTTTAGTAATAATTGAAATACTGCATTTAAAATGTTAAGGAAACGTTAACGTTCTTAGTTATAATCACATACATATATACTTTTGTATGTGTATTTGGGCTAGACTAGTACAAAATTATTTCAAAACCACTTCGGTAATAGTTCACGTATGTATAATTCAGAAACATTTCGCGACGAACTTTGAAATTTCTCAAACTAGTCCCAAAAACGGACTAGGCAAAGTTGTCATAAATAACAAAAAAATACACAAAAAGCAGCTACACATTTTTTGGAGTCTTAACGGAAATTTTAGCCATAAATTTCACTTAATAACATAAGCTATATACATATATACATACATATAACTTGTAATCTACGTTCTTTGTTTAAAGTTAGAGCGCGTCGCGTGTCCAAAACGTTTCTTGTTTACATATTCGAAATCCAAATACTGTGAAATCCGGTTATAATGTACAATTTGACGCGATCTATGTACATCTCCTAAATGACACTTTTACAGGTGATTGCCTGATTTCGGATAGGTAGTGAACCTTGTTTGCTTCAGAAACTGGTTGTCTCTCTCGCCAGGAATAACAAAATTTGCAACAGAACACAACGTTGTTTTTTTAGGCATTTTGTTATTTTTTTTTATGAGAGGTCCGTCATAATGGAGAAAAAATATCAGAATCCAACAACGTATGAAACTGGCACTTAACAAATAGGCCAATCCCTACAAGACGCGACTAACCGAAACTGCAAAATCCGCTGTTGTTTCGGGTATTTATGCCGTGATATTACTTTTAGTATTACAACAATGAGTAAGCGGGGTATGCATATATGTACATACTTATATATTGTACATACATATTGAATTGCATGAGTTACAAAGAGATTGAATGTAAGAGTTTCTCAAAGAAACTTTACCTGAAATCTCTGGTAGAGCTCTCGGGTATACCTTACTTGATTTAACCGAGAGTGTTGCTGCTAGGATCATAACAAAGTTTTCATCTTATGCAAGTCCCTGATAAGTGGTTTCACTGTTGTTCGATTCAATCGATTCTTGTGTGGCTTACCAATTAATAATTTCATGTCTTTTCTTGATGGTATGTCAATATTGATTACGAACCGGACGAAATATGAAAACGACTATCAACTTAAACATACCTTCTCAATCGACATAGTACATATGTACATAGAAACATAAATATGTACATAGTTATCAGGGTAGCGAGCCACAAATGTTTTTCTGATTTCGGCAACCACATTGGCTTCAGTTATAGGCTCATATGTGTTGAGATATGTATGCATCTCTCTTTAGTGCTTTATTGTTTGCATAATCACGAAAGTGTTAGACTCACTTAAAACTGGAGCGAATTACTGATAAGGCGTTATACATTTATATGTGCATTATACATTTCGTACCGTAACCGTCAACGAGTATAATATTTAATTATACCTTTCATGACACATTTGTTTAACAGTGAACTTGCAAAAGAAAGAAATATAAACTATAGTTAAAAGAATGATTATAATCAATAATAATAATAATAATAAACTAATAATTATTAGTTTTGATTGAGGAGTAATGTTAGCTTGGTGCAAAAATTCCAAGAAGTTTTTTGTCGATGGCTCCAAACGTTATACCAGTTATAAGGAATCAAATTGTAGATTTGAGGCTACCAATTAATACTGTAATATAGCAGATATCACAATTATCAACCTTAGTACACACCAGCAGACACTAAAATTCGCAGATACTCATCGCCGAAGTCTAACGCATAACAAATTTGTTATCGTGACTCTTCGTGGGTTTGAAGGAATTTGGAATAAAAGTAAATCTCGCCATAACGCTAATATGCTTGACTACTTAAAATACATTAATAAAGTGTCGTATTGGCGTAAAGACATAAAATTAAAAAAAAAACTAAAACTGTGCTATTTTACAACCTTTTTCTATGCAATGCAACAAAACAAATTAAATAAAGTTTGAGCTACCGAAAATTTGTATTACCTTACAACTTGGCGACATTTTAGAAGACCTTGTGAATATCCTAAATTGATTCAATCGTTAGAATATACAGTTTCGGGCTAGAAGCTTACTGTCATAATTAATCTTCAAAGTGGTGTCGTTTTAAGAGTTTCTTTATTTTTAATTTCATCCTCATTTTCTAAGGCCTATAGCTTTACTGACTTACTTACTCAAAGAGCCTACGTATCGTGCACTCAAATAGTGAAAAGTATGTAGGTGTTTCTCTCATAATCAGGATTATTTCAAGTAGGGTATCATGCTGTATTTACTTGTATTTAATGGTTTGGACTTTGAGATATCGTGACGTGTTTAGTAAAGTATATTTACCCAACAATATACACATTTTTCAAAAAATCGGAATATGCAATAAAAACTCAACAAACGTTTACTTTCAGTTTGATTCACCTTTTTTGTTTGTTTTATTCATCGTTTAGTCGTAACTAACAAATGCAGTGAATTTTCTTTTTTATAATAAATGTTTTTTTTTTAAATATCACGCAAAACTCGTTTAAAAAAAATCAGCAATTAACCTGCAATTAACCTACACAGTAATGACATTAAAGAGTTTTTTATTGAAAAACTACTTAAGCATTGGTGTTTATATGTACATACATATGTATATCTTATGTCATTTTAAACTGCTTTTCCAAGGAGTTATGGAAATATTTAAAGTCAACTCCTGCCTGGCGAAACAAATGTTCTAACAAATTGAACTTCAGTTGAAGCTGTAGAAATGAAACTATAAACCAGTTTGTCATGTACTTTATCCATAAAATATTTGTAAATAACAAAAATATTTTGAATATCATATACATACATATTTATATAAGTATAAGTACATACATACATATATACCTGCATATGTATGTTTGTATACTTGTTTTTCTGTCATAAAATTGATAATTTGGCGACAAAAGTCCTGCCAACTCGGCGACCACACTCAACCGGCTCACTGACTGCTTAACACAAAATTTTATGTATTTACTTTTTACATTCAAGCAAATGTGTGCTTTATAATATACTACAATATTCATTTTCGTCGTATTTACGAGTATTTACTTCGAGCTGCTGAGACAGAGCCAAGACAAGACAGAACGTCGACTATATCAACAAATGCCAGAGACATTGACAGTCACGCAGTGCAAGCGAAGCCGCAACAACACCAAAAATTACACGAACTCATGAAAGCAACAATTTTCTATTCTTTTGGTTATTAAATATTATTTTACTTATATTTATGTACATAAATGCGTCCCTTTCGAGGAAAGTGGTTAAATATATTTGCATGCATATGCAGGTGGTGGTCAACTAATTAGCAACAACGTTCAAAATGGAATAGTTTGCCACTTACACAGTACAACATTTTTCAGTTCATTGATTGCCAACTCAATTCTGTAAATTGAGTAAAGGTATGAATGTTGTGCATATGTCGAGCAAATTTTTGAAATTCATACCTTTACTCAATTGCGAATAAAAGCGAAACGCGTGCATCGATTTTCATGATATTTATCTCATTTTGCTCATAGGTTATGTGACTTTGCGAAAAAGTAACTAGACTTGAAACTTATTTCCGTTTTGTATTTTTTATGAATTTAAAAAAAACAAAAAAAAAAATTTGTTTACTTCATGCGCTTATTTTTAACTTGGAAACTGTTGCTTGTATAGGAAAACAATATATAAACAGATCAAGGGAATTATAATTCTAAATTTTTTAAAATTTATTTCAACTAAATCGGGCTAGTGGCTGTCGAGCTATGTCAAACAACAGGGCCTAAAACGTGATAAATTCCCCTATACGATAGTACTAACTACAAATCGATATTAAAAATATTTTGGCAGGTAAGAAGACAAAACGAATGATGCAGAAATTATTCTTTTTGGGTCTAATTTCACATACAGTTCTCAGAATTGAGTTGGCAAATCATGTGTTGTACTGTGTTATTTACTATATACTTTTATTTATTATTAAGAATTTGTAGAAATTTTGAAAAGCAATTCAACAAGTTTTCAATTAAATTGTCCTCAGATCTCTTAGATTTTTTTTTTTTGTTTGCAGTTTTATAGCCCATTAAATTTTATGCCCGAATTCAGTAAGCAGTCGCAATCTCTAATAGAGACAAAAGTCACAATTTTAGACCAGTAAGCATTCATTAGTTTCAAAATAAATCCTCTAGTCTCAAAATAAAGTTTCTAAATTGTGACCTTGTGATGAGCAGGTCACAAAAAGTTGAAATAAAAATAAAAGAAAAAATGTGAAAGCGAGGAAAAGCATTAATCTCTAGCTCATTTTGAGACTTGAGATGCAACCAAGTTACTGAGTTCGGGCATTAGTATAACAATGTAAAAATTTCAATGGGTTTGGAAATTGCCATTTCTTCCATATAAAAATAAATGTTGCTTATTCAAAAAACTAAGTTCAAAACTTATTTGAAAATTTATTGAATTGTTTTTAATTTTTCTGCAAAGTTTCAAACTCCACTTAATTGTTGAAATTAAGTTCATAACTATAATTGACAAAAAAAATGTTTAACTTTCAGAGAGAAAAACTTTATTACTATTTGCCTACATCATACATACATATGTATGTATGTACATAAACAGAGGAAATTTCATCAGTTTTATATATATAGAATTAGCATAATTTTTATTTTTATTGAGTTTTGCTAATGGAAATTCTTCGTTTGTACTTTATTCAAATTGGCCCTTAATAAAATCTATTTTTTCGGCAAACTCTGTACTAGTTGAATTGCTTGCCCATCAGCTATAAAGTTCACTTGTAGAATGCATTTTGCTTCAGAATTTATTTTTAACAGTAGCTGGAATTTATTCGTGCATGCATCAGTATATGTATGTCTACTTGTATGCATACATACATATGTATGTACATGTAAAAGCACTTTACCCAAAATGGTCCTATGTGGCTATCAACGATAGTGAGGTACACCTTTTGCACACATTTTGTGCTAACACAGCCAGCAACAAAGTTTATTGGATATTTATATTTTTGCCTCGAATTGCACAGTCTTTAAAGAAAGTACAATCTCATAAATGCAGTTGAATTCTTGTTAATAGCACCACAATGAGCCAAATCAGAATGCTAAACAAAGAACCGGCTGGCAATTGGTGATAGCCTAAGTGAGGAGAAATTTTATATTTTGAGGTAGACATTTCGCTGCTGCTGATAAAATAATATCATTTATTTTTGGCAGCACACGTCTAGCACACTGCTGGCGTTGTTAAGGGGGTCCTCTACTCTCGCGGTTTCAAAAAATCGATCTTTTTTAAATAAAATTTGAATCTATATATATCCAAGAATAAGTCACAGACAGGATTTCGTAAATTCACATTCCTTTGCATGCTTCTGGGCTCCGTAATGTACCCGTCTCCATAAAATTATACACCGTAATTTATCTTTAAACGCGCTTTCCCGAAAGTAGTGCTTTTTTTTAGCTGCCGAGTAAGGTCCGATTTCAAAATTTTGTTATTGAATTATTCAGTGAACATACCGCCATGTTTTCCCGAGCATGATTTCCAAAACTTGATTTCGTTCTATTTTTAGAGTCTCTAATTTGTCAAAAATGTACGTGAAAATTTAAAATTTTCACAAATTGTTGCATAAATTTTACAATTTGGAAAATAAAAAAATTCTGTCTTAGGAAAACATAGCCAACGTAACTGTGATTATAAAGAATATTTAATTTCTGATTACAAATTACCCAACAGGCCAGAATTGTACTTAAGCGGGTCCCATGCAGTTTCAACATCAATTTAGTCAATGATGTTTCAAGGTCGACAAGGTTTTAGTTTTTGGTATTTAATACAAAAATTTTAAAGTGAAAACAAGTAACTTTAAAATAAAAAAAATTTCTTAAAACCATCCAGTAGATCCTTCGCAATTTATATCCAAAAACACCGCTCGATTTCAGGCCTTGAGATTAGAGTACCCCCTTAATACGCTTTCAATTGATGTTTTGTAGATTAGACTGTGTCTGATAAACGACGATGTTTAATTTTTTTTTTGTATTTTTTTTTATGCGCAAGAAAATTGGGAATGAGTTACATATATTGAAGAAATTGTAGAAGAGTGTTGGTAAAAAAGTTGTCAAAAATTATCGCTAATTTGTAGCCACCTCAAGCTTCCATTTTATTCTCAATGGACTACATATAATTGCAGAATTCGATTTTCAAAGCATTTACAAAGATATTGCTGAATCAATCATGAATAAAATCGTCAGTGCATCAACACATGAGCATTAGACGCAAAATGACGTCTCTTCTATGTTTCACTGAAAAAGTATTTCATAATGGAATAAATAATCGAAGAATAAATAAAGTAAATAATTAAAAAAATTACCGGATAATCGACTAATTATGACAAGATTGAAATAAATGAAAATATGTCATGCCGAGAACTTGATCCCAGACTTTCGCATTCCGTCGCCACTATTAAATCAACTGCGCTATTGGACGTTTGAAGTTTTGCGAGTCAATAACGTTTATGAGTTAACAGCCTCAAGAGCGAAATAAATTTTTGTTGTAAACTTTAGATGATTTTTTGCTAGAATTTCCTTCCGGCATTCCTAAGGAACTACATTTATCTACTGGAATTTTGTAAAGTAATCGATATGAATTTATTTAAAGCACACTTTTTGAAAGTGATTTATAAAGAAATTTTTTTAAATGTCAGTGTGATACCCGGATTACGGTGACCATATATTTTTCAAATGTTATTTTGCCGGTTCATTTTTTCATAACGCAGTTTTTAACACAACAATTTTAGGAATTGTCTATCGGGACACTTTAAGTGAAAGAGTTACTTAAACAATTTTTTAAAGTTATGACAATGTTTGCTTTTTTCGTACATATATTATTGCAAGTTCTTTAAAGAATTGAATTCAATTATGCTCGGATATGAAAGAGAGAGGCCGCTGCGAGTGGGTAGCAGTGCGTCGATATGCCGCTGAGTTCGAGGTTCGAATCTTATCCACGACAAGTAAAATCTAAATTATAGAAAAAGTTGTCTTCTAATAGCGTTCACCTCTCGGAAAACAATGACAAACCTTCGAAAAAGCTTCTCATAAAATACAACTGCCGTTCG
This sequence comes from Philophylla caesio, assembly GCA_963971545.1. Classification (NCBI taxonomy): domain Eukaryota; kingdom Metazoa; phylum Arthropoda; class Insecta; order Diptera; family Tephritidae; genus Philophylla; species Philophylla caesio. The sequence goes on from OZ020609.1 coordinate 5,336,817, forward strand.
CAGTCGGCACGAAATTGTAGGTCCCTCCATTTGTGGAAGAATATAAAATCACACACCACAAAAGGTAGGAGAAGCTCGGCCAAACACTTAACAAAAAAGAAGACACTCACGACATCGCAGCTAGTTATTTACTTTGTTTACAAAACAAATTTAGTTCGACAAGAGTACCACCTACAGTTGGTACCGATGATGTTTAGTTATTAAGCATAGTTTTATTTATATTTATTGTTTCATGTAAGTGTTTGTTGATTTATGTTTACTAATGTTTTACAACAGCTGTGATTGTTATTTTATGTCTTGATCATTGTTAATGTGTGTAAAAATGCTTCTGTTTTTGTTTTAATAAAGGTTGTCGCCCCTGAGGAAGCTAAGGAAATTAGCGAAACGTTGGGCAGAAAGTGAAAAGAACAAAAGTTTTTGTTTCTTTTGCACTCAATAACGTTAGATCAAAAAGCCTATTTGCAACTACACTGAGCTATATAGTTTAAGCGCCAAATTATTATTATTTTTATAAAAGAGAGGTGGTGAGAAGAAGGGGAAAAAGCACAGATTTCTTTATATAAAGATTTATACATAAACCTTTCGTATATATACTCTGTTAAAATTATTTTGTTTATTTATTTATTTATTTATTTATTTATTAATCTACAGTACAAAGTACCTTACAGACTAAGAAAAATAATATTGAGTGGCCAAAATTGGCTAATATAATACTAGCAATTAATATCAATACCATGCTAAGCTATTGAACGTAGAGTTTTCACAAAATTATTTCTAGATAAAGCGAAATCAAGTACGCTCGAATTAGATAAAGCATTAAATTCCCGAAGTGCACGAGCTATTGGGGCGTTACTTGCAAAGTTAGTCTTAAAGTTCTCTACGTAAAAAGGGAAAAAATTGCGAAGACTTCTCTGTGGAACATTAAAGCTAATCCGCTCAAGTAAAACAGGGCAATCAGTGATGCCATTAATAATATTGAAAGTGAACGAAAGTGAAAGGACAGTCCTTCTCTTTTCTAGAGGCTCCAGGCTAATTAGCATAAGCCGCGAAGCATAGGAAGGAACAGGAGCCTCAAATCGTAGGGAACGTAAAGCTTGCTTAAGAAAGATTTTTTGAACACGCTCAATTCTGCTTATCGAAAATTGGTCATAAGGTCTCCAAATTATAACGGCATACTCTAAGTGTGACCGGACAAGAGCTGTAAATAATAGTTTGAAGGTATATGGATCGGAAAATTCAGTTGTATTGCGACGAATGAAACCCAGAACTGAGTAAGCTTTTGTAAGAATAAAAGTAATATGATTATGGAATGAAAGTTTTGAGTCGAATATAACTCCGAGATCCTTAAACTCCGTAACATTTAGTAGTACATAACTAGCGATGGTGTATAATGTGCTAGAAACGTTATGTCGCCTCGAGAATGATAAATGAAAACATTTTTTAATATTCACGGAGAGACGCGACTTAACGCACCAACGATGAAGATTGTTCAGATCTCCTTGAAGCCTCTGAGCATCCACTGAATTCAGCACGGTTGAAAATATTTTTAAATCATCAGCATAGAGCAGAAACTTTAAAGAAGAAAAGCAACTGCTGACGTCGTTGATAAAAAGAACAAAGAGTAGTGGCCCCAAGATGCTCCCTTGGGGAACACCTGAAGCGGCAACAAAGTGGTTCGACAAAACACCTTCGATTGACACCACGCAACATCTATCCGACAGATAAGATATAAGCCATTGCAGGAAGGTGGAGTGAAAACCCAAGCAAGCTAACTTATTTGTAAGAACGCTATGCGATACACTATCAAACGCCTTAGAGAAGTCTGCATAAATACAATCGACTTGTAGTCCTTTCGAAAACGATGACATACAGTATTCACTAAAAACAGCAAGATTAGTGGCTGTGGAGCGACCAGTGACAAAACCATGTTGTTCTGGTATAATTAAAGATTTCACCGCAAAATAAATCTTGTCCTTGACAATGCAATCGAAAAGCTTTGAGATGCTAGACAGCTTGGCAATTGGCCTATAGTTCCGAACATCATTTTTCTTTCCACTTTTAAAAAAAAGGCGTAATGGCTGTATATTTCCATTCATTCAGAAAAATACCTGAAGACAGAGATTTATTAAAAATAATCTGAAGAGGAATTGCTAATGCCGGACAGTTCTTCAGCAACCTAGCTGATAGCCCGTCAGAGTCTGTTTGAGTCGAAGGCTTCAGGGAAACCAACCCCATGGTAATGTCTTCGGATGAAAAAAGTAACGAGCCAATGTTAAGAATTGAAGAAATCTCCGAAGAAAAGTCCGGAGACTCATCCGCGTCAGAAACGTAATTTGACATAAAGAATTCAGCAAATAGATTAGCTGCTTCGGCAGGTGTACTAGCAACTTTTTTATCCAGACACACCGCGGTAGGTACACTAGAGCACGACGTTTTTGACTTAACAAACCTCCAAAACGACTTCGGATTAGCTTTGATGTTCCGCTCAGTGCGATTGATATAATTTTTGTTAAGCCGGTTATCCAAAGACTTAAATTCCTTCTGAAAATGTTGGAATTTTACGAAGAGTGCGTGGTTATTAGTTGCTTTAAATTTCTTAAGGTACTTGTTTTTGAGATTCTTTAGTTTTTTTAATTGCTTATTATGCCAAGGAGAGTGATAACATCGCTTCTTTTTTAAAGGAATATAATTAGTGCAAAATTCATGCATCAGTGTCTTAAACGAAGAAAAACAACTGTGAGTTTACTTTTAAAATCTTTTTTAAAAGAAGGTACAATTCCTTTGCTGAAGAAAGACTTGCATTTAATAAAATTTAATTTTGCAAAAGTCAATAGAAAACAATGAACATAATTTGATTTGACAATTCTTGGATTACGTATATTACGGGTAATTAAAACAAAATTAATGAGACCTAGTGAAAATATTTCATCATTATGATATTTTATTAGTTTATCACCTCTTGCTGGCTACAAATTCATTTGAGAGAAAGGAAATGGCCTCAGAAAGTGCAAAGAAAGCTCGTTAGGCATACGTTGACTCCAGAAGAATAAGTAAAATTAGTAATTTGCACTGAAATACCACTTAATTGTTTATTAATAAATCCAATAATACTCGCGTGCGGCTTTCCAAAATATGAGTTAATTAAATATTAATACATAGCATACAATTAGGCGCTAGAGCGAATTCAGCGTGGTTGGTGTGCAAATTAAGGGGTGGCCATTGCCTTAAGACACAAAAACCTGTTTTATTTTGTTTCATTTTGTTATTTTTTGCTAGCCAGAAGGGAAAACGAAGCAACTAATTTTATATCCTGTCAGCGCCATCCACTATTTTATGCACTTACACTCACTCATATGTACAGTATACTCGTATTTAAACAAGCCTCACTTATTTCTAGAAAGTGGTACTCCTCTGTGGTGAATTTTGTGCGTGTGTATACAAGTGGTGGCATCCTGCTGTGATGATATTCTGTTGCCGGCATATCGGCACCGAATCTGTTTTAATGGCGTTGTGTTCATCGCTCATCATCTTCAATTACTGCCGTACCATTCGCGCCATTGCCTTCGTCCGTCGTACCAGTCGTCGTTGAATTAAGTGAAAAGCACTTGTGACAAGTGGTTTTTAATGTTGCTTGGCCCAATGCAGCCCCCTTTCCTTATTGCACTTTGTCAAATGCAATCATTCTGCAACGTAAGCGCTGACTGAGGTGGAGACTTGACAATTTTTGCTGACATAGGCAACTTTGTCATCGTCGACGTGAGTTCAACTGTTTACTCTGGTTTACCGTCTGGTTTCTATATTGACTTTGTGACATTTGCTTTTCTCTGGTTCGGTTAGCTGAGCACAAAGTAAATAATTTGAGAGTTATTTTTCACCTTTTGCAAAGTTTATCATCATTTTATAAAAAGCACTTTAAATGAATTTAAAATTTGTTTGGAGCTTGCAAATGTATTTAATATTTGGTGTGCATACCAATTTAAAGTCATTGGTTTCGTCCCAAAATTGTTTATATTTATTTAGTATTATCGTAATAAAAAATTATCGACATATATGGCTCCTGCAAGTTATTCGGAATGAATGTTATGTTCTATGATGAAAATTTTATGAAAACATTATTATGTATTTTATTTTACATCCCTTGTGTCGTCCGTTTTGAGAGCCCGCTTTTTTGCTCACAGTTTGGTACCGAATTCTTCACATTCCCTTATCGTTCGTTTTCGTCGCTTTTCTACGATGCTCAGTATAAAACTGATTACTTGTGCCCAAATCTGTCAATATGTGGTTGTGCTATAATTTATGAAGAGAGTATATTTTATGTTGTAATGACGTGTTGAGTTGATGAAAATTAAATTCTTTCTAACTTGGGTATTTTTGTACGATTTTTTAGCGCACAAAAATAGTTGCAACCCTGTCGGAAAATAGCTGACAGTCTGAAAAATTAACCTATTTTAAAGTAGTTGTAAAACAACTGCTTTGAAGCAAATGCAGAATGCGAGTCTTTAATTCTTCATTTACTCAAATCAGCCTAATATTAAATTATTTTAAAAATATTGTCGTGAAGAGAAATTAGGAAGTTATTTTATTGAATCCTTTTGAACTTTTTAAACTACAATATTTATAAAACTCTAAATGTCAATCTAAAGCTATTTTCCATGTATTCCATAGCTTGACGGAAAGCAATTTTTAATAGAGGGAAAGCCCAAAATGATGCTTTTGGCTCTTTTGTCCAAGGATGTTGTTATGAATTTTAACCTCGACGGAACACTCGAAAAAAAGATGGAAGGCTTTTGCTCATTTTTATCCGCTTTTGAAAGCTATGACAGTGGGCGAGCCCATAAAATGCGTGACAAATAAATCATTATTACGAGTAGATGCTTTTTGTATCGAAAACCAGCTTTCAGAGAAAATTATTCGCAAGGAAATTCAGGCGGTAAAGAAGCAATACTTTTATGAAGTATGTACATATGCAGAAAAAATTCAATTATATTACCTAAAAAGACGTGTAAAGGTGGGTTAAGTTTATCGACAAAAATGAACGGAATTCTTAACTTTGTTAAAACAAAAAATACATATGTAAATATATTTTATAAAAACTATAAATTTTTTTTTTTTTATTTAAAGTTGAAAAAGAGTAGGTACAAATAAAAGAAGTTTAAAACAAAATAGTTGTAAAGAAAGCACTTTTAAAATAGCTGGAAATAAACACATTTTATTGCAGCTGTAAAAAAAGTCGTTTTAATATTCTTTTTTTCAAATAAATTTAAAAGTAGTTGAAATCAAATGCAGAGTCGGATAATTGACATAGCCACGTTGATAAAGTTAGTTGATGACAAGAAAATATTATGAATTTAAACCACTTTTATTTAGAAAAAAGTACTTTTTAAATTACTTTTAAAATACTTTAATTTCCGACCGGGAAGTACTCTACAGCTGTGTTCACATAAATAGCACTGCATTTCAAAATCTAATTTTATATACAAGAAAATGCTCAACACCCTTGAGAAAAAAATTCTAATAAATCAACCGTTTCCTTTAGCCAACTGAAACTTGCATTTTATTTTACTGAAATTTAACGGGCTACAAAATTGCATACGCATAATTTCCCCAAAAAGTTCTGAAAAAAAGTCTGAAATATTGATAACAGCTTTTAGAAATGTATTTAATTTATGCGAATCCCATATATGCTTTGAAACTGTCAACCTCGACTATAGATTCCACTAAATTTTTAATGAAAATCATTTCAAATCAGTTTAAAAAAATTTCATTTTTAAATGCACTGCTATTTATGCGAACACAACTGTACATACTTTTCACCTACATACATACATACATATGTTCCTATAAAGGTGTGAACATATGTATGTTAATTTTTCTTTGAACTTGAGCATTTCTATGGGCGCGCCTACAGCCCTGCATAACACAAATTATGTCATAGAACGTCCGCGAGTATGTCCCATCATAGCTACATAATTAAAAGTGAAATCTTCCTAGTGCAAAGCTCCCTAGAAGTTACTGTTAATGACCGTTGAATGGTCCCAACAATAGAGGACGTCATTGCACTTTATGACCTGCTTGTGCATCACTTTAAAAGGAGGACAAAAGCGTGTAAAACGAACTGACCTCGAAGGGCAACTTTGTATGTAAACTCTCATGTATGCGAGTTAAATATGTACACATAAAAACGAGGAAATAAAAGTGAAAATGTAAGCATTTTATTACCACATACAAAAGTATATGTTTATGTGTGTATTTGCATTTATTACTTCTCAAAATTTCCATATTTCCACTGAAATTCTTTTTCAAACGTTATTGTTGATTTACCTTTAATTTCTTATAATTTATTTTTAACTGCATAGTACATCATAACAACATCACCAGTCTCACACAGAGCTGTTTAAACGCCGTTCACTGGTAGTTTTACGTTTTCGCTATATTTCCACGTATTTTGTGTTATCCTTTTCCATATGGAAGCGCAGTATTTATGTATGTAAACTTTTCAACATTTTCAGCCATTACCCTAAAGCTGAAATTACTCTTTTTATATACATACTTCTATGAAACTTCTAAGCATTGCTGACACAAAACAAATTTTATAATTTTTTTTTTAAATTTATTTTAAGGAAACAAAATCTTTAAATATTAAAAAAACAAAATGTTTTATTCTACTCAAGCCACATTAAATAGGAAGCAGCATTAAAGAAAGTGCAACCCTGGGGTATATTTTTTTATTTGTTGTGGTCCATCGCCCGTCAAAATAGATATATGAATCAAATTTGACGAGTTTGATAATTCTAAATGTAAACAAGATGCTTGAAAAATACATTTGTTTTCAAAGCAAACAGTGCAGGACACAGGAACAGTGCATCATACTACCAGGATCCTCAGGAAGCATTGCTCCTGATCACAAAATTGTGGAAAGACTCACGAGGTATTTCTTCAAGAATGCAACAAATGGTCGGAACGCACTTAATTGTTTGCAGAAAGCGGCATGCCCAAGCTCTGTTCCAATTGGATAATAAAACAAGATCCGACCTTCTTTTTATAACATAATGTTATATAAATTACAAATTAGATGTATACAAAATGTAAACAAAGTTTGTTTTGTAAATAAAGTTTGATTTGTTATGGACCACATATGTATGTACATATGTATATGAAAAAACTCCAACCAGCTGCCAACATTATACTAACTGTTTATTGTACTATTATTATACTGCAATATTTGTATGAAAGATATTTTGGTTTTGAGGAAACGGTTATATTGATGTAAACATAAGATATGCAACTAATACTGCTGACAGACGGGCATAGGTTATCTAGATAAGTAGCCTTGGTCTGCATAATCCTCTTCCATATGCGCATAAGCACGAATATGATGTGTATTAGTACTGAATATCGTGATTTCAATATGACAATGCTGTCACCTTTGACAGAAAATTACTATTGTATGTTAGTAAATTAAACCAAATTATAAATTAAAATTCGAATTTTTAGATTTGTTTTGGGTTTGGAGAATAGAAATTAATGCAGTCCGGAAGATTTCCACAAACTGCTTGGCGAAAATCCACAACAATTTCACCAACAGTACTACATTATATTCTAAATATTATCCATTCATAGCCACTCTTTTATGAAGTGGAATAGATTTCCTCATATTGCTGTACACCTTTTCAATGCCCATAACTTTTCCACAAATTCTCCGTAATGTATTTCTCTTGAAATTAAAATTTTCTTTGAAACGATTTTCGTCATTTGTTCCCCAAAGTAGCTATAGCCGATCATTCATGGAGTAGTATACATGTGTATAAATTATTTATATCGGTCACAGCAAATGAAATATACTCACAAATTTCCACAGCTGCCTTTATCTAATGTCGGGAAGTGTAACTATACAAGGCTTTGGCATCCTGCTAACAATTACGTATGTGCCAATGTATTGGTTATTTTGATCTTATTAAGCAACTTTCAAATATAATTTTAAGCTTTTTTAATACGAAATGATTTTTTGCCATTGCAAATCTTGTTTTACCTACTTTTCATTTTGAGCTCGTCAAATCAGCTGATATCGAAATGCAGATAAGTGTCGTCTGTCAGGCATAAAATATTATGCAGATGTATGTGCCCGTTTATCTGCATAAGTACGACCGTCTGTTAGTAGTAATACGCCCTTTTTTAATACTTAGTACTATAAACATTGTTTTTAATTATTTCTTCACATCTCTGTGGCTCTTCATTTAAATTTGAAGGAGAAGGAAATCTGTGTCCTTTGACCCGCTGCTTATGGATGACCCACTGTTCCGCAAACTTCAAAGGGTGTTTGGAGTTGTTATCGTGTTGGAAATGTCATTAAATGTAAGGACATTTACGCCTTGGCATAGGTCGGCATTATTGTCTTTAAAATATTTTTTTATCTGTAACGATTTCATTATTATTGTAAATAGGACACGCAACATTGCTTCGGAAAACAATACCAAAGCTTAATAGATCCTATTCCATGCTTCAATGTGGCCACGACAGTTTTTTTATGTCACCCAGAACCAGGCTTACGGCGAACGTGAGTTATGCTGTCCAATCCGAAGCGGCTAAATTTGCTCTCGTCGCTAAATAATATTGTTTTTCACTTTGCAGCAGACCATTTTTTATATTAACTAGTAAAGTTTAACATTGAAATTAATTCAGGGACTAAAAATTTAGATATTTGTTGGAACGATTTTCCGTCATCCCTTGTCAAGTTTGGTTTGGAGACAAACAGGTTTCTGCGTTGTGCCATCTTCAGTGTCACCCTGTCGGACAAGAAAAAGAAGAAAACAATATAAAAATTTAGAGCTGATTTATCAGTATATTTTTCTCATCTTTTTTCCAAGATGTTTCAAATAGAGGAAGGGCTTCTGCGGTTCGTCAACAGACTGTACTCGCGCTTATCGACAAATTGAGGTCATTGACAATGTCCGATTTAGAAATAAATGTATCTCAATCACGTGAGGCAATGATTTTAATGTCAGTCCTCTCATTTGCTTTACCTGGACGACCTTCAGAATGCATAGTTTTAATCGGTTCTTTTTTTTTGCGTTGAAATAACTCTAGGTACAAAAGGTTTATGATATTTTAAGCCTTGGGGAAGTTTATTTTTGAAAAGAACCTACTCGAAATGCTTAAATTATCACCAACTTATATGTATATTATTTATTCTTTGCCATGATAGTGACTATTGCTATACAAAAGTTTTGACTTAAAAATACACGTAGTTTATAAATATTCGTTCATAACGGTACTACTGATGCACCGCAAGCTCCGGTTTTAAGAAAAAGAAATAGCTTTAACTTTCTAGGTATGCCAGTTGCATATGTGTTGCACAATGCTGTATATAAAGTAGAATGTCTGAGGATGCAAAAAAGCTTTAACGGTCTTTTTTTTTGTGCCAAGTTCTCACTGCGATTCATGTAAGTTTTCTTTGTGGGATTTCTGACAATTTTAAGACGTTAAGTACTTTTTTGAAAGGAAACATATGCTTGTCGGTTCTTAGTGATCACGTCATTTGCTTTGCGTGACTTTTCCAACTTTGAAAGCCTTAAAAAAAAAACTTGTGCATGTGCCATGTCAAGTCGTGTGTCCCAAGTGAATGTTAGTTTAAAGAAAATCATACTAACTGAAGAATTCATCCTTTACTCTAACTTTAATGTTCCATTCAATCTCAATTTAGTTCTATGAATTATGCCATTTTTGATTTTATGTTTCTTTATTCTACAGATATTCTCTTTACTATTGGAAGGTATCGCGCGAGAATCGACGCTGCTACATGGACTTTTATTATACGGAGCATGGCAAACAAATTTACGGTGTTCCCTTGGGCGGCATTGGCAGTGGTACCATTGGACGTGGCTTTGCCGGTGAATTTGGTCGTTTTCAAATGCGTCCCGGCATTTACGAATACAATGTGGTGCAGGCGAATCAATTTATTGTGACAATCAAAGATGCCAAGGGTTGCACAATATTTCAAAGTTTACTCTCGCGCAGTAGGTAAGTGGCAAACTAGAAATGTAAATATGTATATATTTTGAAGTAACCGAAACGCATGTAGTGTAACTAAGTGGGATGTGTCCTTAACTCCTTCAATCCATCCTAACATCTAACATATTTAACTCCTATTTTGACATACAAATGTATGTACGAGTATGTAGTCGCCTTGTGAAGCTTGTGCCATTGTTGAACAAGTCACGATTTAACATTATTTTTGTTGTCATAGTACTGGCATACTTTTTATTTATTAACCACACGTGATATCATACCTTTGTCCACATATGCATACTTAATGTTACATATGTATGTATGTCTGTACATATGTTTATGCGCAAACATATGTACAGTGTTGTGCATATCAATAGCAACCAAATTCAAAATGACATAGTTTTCCACATATATATATTCATTTATTTATTTTTAAGAGGTTTTAATTAAAATTCAGTTAATTTTCTAACATCAATCAAATACATAAATTCAAGTGTACAACTTTGTAGAAATTAAAAAAAAATTTTTTTTAATTTGTATTGAATTTTTTTCTCAGAAGTTTTGCAATTACCAAATCAACCAAATACATAAATTCAAGTGTACAACTTTGTAGAAATTTAAAAAAAATGTAAAAAAATTTATATACAGATGTAGATTTTGAAGTTTTTTCTCAGAAGTTTTGGAATTACCTTTGATTTATTAGAATTTGTCGCATTTGTTGCCATATAAAGACTAAACAACCTTAATTTGTATATGAAAAAGTCTCAACGCGTTTGAAAAAAACATTCTAAAACATCAACTAATTCCTAGCTACTTGAAACTTTCACATTGTTAAACTCAAAAAAGTTAAAAACCTACATATGGGTAAGTCCTGGGTTGCGGACGCGACATTCGCACGTGCTTAATTCTTGTTAAAAGGCAGGAAAAAGAAGCGAACTCAATCCATATTGTAATAATTGCAAAGCACTACCGGGGTGCTTCGCTCCATATATTTTTTGGGACTTTAAGGATTTAAGTCCTTATATATATCAATATGTATATAATGTGGTTCGGACGCGACGGGAATCGGAAGAATTTTTTTAATGCTTGCGAAAGTATGTAAAACTTAGCGAAAATTAGAGGATAATTTATGTTTTTTAAATGAGTGATGTAAGGTCAAATAAGGTTGGTAGATTTACGAAAGTTAAAATATCTTTATAAAAAGTTGGGTACGTGCTAAAGCATGGTTGCGGACGCGACATTGCGGACGCGACAAATTTTTACCAATGAATAATAGTAATAATAATACATAATAAATTGTATAAAGTATATCATTTCCGAGGAGATTTATGCCGAGTTTTTTCTCAAATTTGCAGTCTGATACTTTTTTAAATGGCGAACCTACTATAAGCTTCATGCCGACTCCAAACGGCATCCGATAAGCCAAATGAATTTTTGTTTACCAGCTTTCAAAAATACACTAAAAAGGGTTTGGCAAAAAACTGCCGAGTAGCGATTCCCTTCAGAAAAGTTTTCTTAGTAATTTTGATATTATTTCTCCCGTGACTTGAACCAGCACTCTACATACTATATAACATGGGGACCACCTCAATGAGTAATATACAGTAAATAGGTATATTTTAGTTTTTTAATGAAATTCTCATAAGAATAAACAAAAATTACATTTCATGTGCAACAAAGTAATAAAGAGACTTAAAAGTAACTAGATTGCATGCATGTGATTTACAGCACTTTAACTTTTTTCTTTTTTAAAGAATAAACAGTTCGACCATCAAGCAGATTTCGATCGATTTGTAGTTTTTCCTTTTGTTTTTCTCGAAACTTCCGCTTCCTTTCTGCTTCTTTGCGCTTTATATTGCTGCCACTTATCTTCGTTTTCCTTCATCTTTTCCCGCCACTTCTTAATTTTTTCTGTACTTTTTTTTCTTTATGGTTGTTTCCATCTATAAACAAATATGTTAATATACACATATGTATTATTGTTAAAGTGAATTTTTGTACTCACGGTTGCGGACGCGACAAATTATAATCACCCATAAAATATTTTATTCAACAGTTCGGTAAAAAATTATTTTATTTTTTGAAAGATGTTCATATGCCTACTTAACTGCAAAAAAATTTTTTTTGGTTGGAGGACATGTTTGCTTATAGGAACAACTTGTGTAGTTTTTTGGTAACGGACGCGACACAAGGATAAGGGTAAGATCGAATCAGAAAATTTTCATTTTCCAAAGTTTCTTAGAGTTTTTTTCAATGTTATATAAGAGGCTACAAATTTCGGAATTACAGCAATTATATGTTAAAACAGGCTCAATACAAAAAGAAAATATGTTACCCATATGTATATAAAAATTTGTTGAACTGAATTTTAATTGAAACTTCTTAAAAGTAAAGAAATAAATATAAGTAGCATTTTGAATTTAATTGCTATTAATATGCACAACACTGTATATGCATACATTTACATATACATATTTCTAATTAAGTTCTTTAACATGTTATCCCTCTTTAATTCGTACACATTTCCTCTTACGATTTGCGGGCAGCATTGTCATTGGAACTACTGACAAGCATAAATATGTTATACATACATGTGTATGTATGTCACATGTATTGAATATACTTTTTAGTGACCATGCATCCTTATCGTCACGTTGCATGTTACACCTCCTTACAATGAAACACAATGATTTTCCATTTCGAATTTCCCTAATCACGTGTCATTCAAATTGTTTCATTACACGAGTTTGCACCAAAAAATTTACCTGCATAAAATTTTTTTCTTGGATAACCTTGAGTCGGTTAATATGAAACCAATACTAAATTTTTGTTTTTCCAATGCAAAGATCCCCAATTCTTATTTCGTTATTCGCCAATATCGTTTACGTTGATAAGTCGAAAACGCTACTTTAGTGCTCAACGGCGAATAATTCGCTTAGGAAACTTAGGAAACAAAACTTGCCGACTAGTATTGTCCATAAATAATAACCTTTTTGTGCTCAGCTCGAGATCTAAATATTGATTATTATATTTTTAGTTTTATTATATATTTTTCATATAACTGCTAACGCCTTGTTGTCGAACAATTCAACTTGAATTCATTAAATATGTAAATGCAAGTGTTGTTGGTGTGTAGGTAAGCAAAATTCCGATTAGAAACTTTCCAATTTTTATGTATTATAAAGTTTGTAGCTTCGCTAAAGGTAAACATATATATATATCGTTATCATTTCCATTTCGATTCGAGATATATACAAACTCTGTCAAGCAGCTGACAATATGTATGTATGTGCTCGTATATCCAATATAAATTCAAAAAAAAAATTATATTATTAGAAAAAATATTATGTTTAATAAAAACCAACACTGCGATAAGAATTGTAGCTGCTCAGCTCCACTTTGCGCTAAATTTTCAAATGTTTGAACACGTCTGAATTGGCAATTAAAAGTTTGGGTCGCAGGAAATTTGCAAGCTATTAACTAAATTTTCACGACCCAGTCTTTCCAACTAAAACGCTTGTGTGTACTTACTATAAAGTTACCATAGCATACTTATGTTCATACATATGCACACACATATCTACAAGCCCCGAAACTTGGCCAACCAATTAGCACTCCGAGGGCATGTTGACCAACAAATTTGTACACACGAGTAAATCATTATATTACATGGACGCATGTATGGTTGTAAACACATAAAATTTTAAAATTTAAGTTGCAAATACACTAACAGATAAATGTATGTATGTACATGGCTAAGTAAATAACCATAAAAATGTATTTTAAAAAAATTTAAATATTTTAGCAAAGTTATGAAGACATTAACGCACACCTCCTCAGCTGGTATTTTTCTGTAATCTTAAGTAATATAATCTTTCATAAAATAGCCTCGAGCTCAATAAAATTGTAATTACACTATGCAACAAAGTAAAAAAAAAAAATGTTCACTGGGTTCACATTATGTAATTATGATTCGCCACCTTAAAACTATTTGAAATGTTGAAATAAAATTGTTCTATAACGTCAAGTTTAGTAGTGAAACTCATTTATTAACTTTACTTAAAATTATATGAAGCGATGACATAAATTGTTATTCTACATTAAAAAACTTTTTTTTTGAACGATTGGCTTTCCTTTTGTAGTCAGTAGTAGCATGCAGTATCCCTCTTGAGGTTCCAACAATAGTCTGCAAGCATGGCTGGCTCCCATTTACACTGACAAGGCTTATCTTACTCTGCAATTTCTTGATGAAATCTTTCACCGTGTTCATCACTTACTGAACCCATGTTCTGATATATGCTTGTGACCTAATGCTGACATTTATCCATCAATATTATTGCAGAACACTAATCCATCTTCTTTTAAATAAAAGGTAGCTAAGGTAATGTGGCCGCTGTGGTCGAGTTGGTAGCGGTGCGTGCTATAACTCGATATGCCGGTGAGTTCGAGTTTCCAATCTCAGTCAGGGCAAGCAAAATCTTAATCATAGAAAAAGTTGTTTTCTTATAGCGGCCACGTCTCGGCAGGCAATGTCAAACTTCCGAGGGTATTTCTGCCATTGCCATGAAAAAGCTTCTGCCGTTCGGAGTCGGCACAAAACAGTAGGTCCCTCCATTTGTGGTATAATATAAAGGTAGGAGAAGCTCGGCCAAACGCTGAGCTATATAGTGTAAGCGCCAAAATTATATTATTATTTATATGGTAATGTGACGTTTGCGATAAGCTGTAGTTTTAACTTTACATTGTTTTAATCTCGAGCCTAATATTTCAGATTTTTCTTTGGTCAAATCTAAATCTCTAACAAGGTCATTTAGGACCGTTTGCACCATCTCTGGTTAAAATTACCTGCGGATAGCTACAATTCAGCTTATCATTCAGCGCTTGCTTATCTGACGGATGGTCTTAACCGGCGCTTTAAGTTCCGATTAAGCACTTAACCGGAGATGGTGCAAACGGCCCTTAGTCCTTATTTACTAATCAAATATGGTTCTGTATTTTTTCATCTATAAATACCGCTTCGCTATTAGTAGGGCCTGTTTCAACTTCTTCTTCAATAGGACTCGATAAACTTGACGAAATATAAAATCTTTCCCGTACTGGAATGTCTGGAGAATGTGGTAGCGGTATTGATACTAATCGCGCAGTAGCATACTTCACCGAGTGTTTTAATATTTTTTGAAAAACCTTTCACAGTTGTTAAACAGAAGTAACAGTCGTCTACGTGATTTTTGGGTTCACGCCACTGCATTGGTACACCAAAAGGCATCTATTCAATATTATCCTTGTACCAAACCGTCAAATAACCTTCATAACATTTTTAAACAAAGGCGAAATTGGTTTTTTTTCACTTTTAGGAGTATATTGACCACAAATGTAACAAAATAAGCTAGGAGAATCAACCCAAACACCCGGTGTTTTGTAGATTTATGAATAATCTAAATGTTTTAATGACTTTTGTACACACCTACGATATAATTTTATAGCTACCCTCAATTAACGAAAAGTTAATAAATAAAGTAAGATTACCTTTATTTATGGTTTTGGGACGTGATATCTAAATATGAATTTGTTTTCTGTTGTTTACTAAGTATACCTAATACGAATCACCACTCGGAATATTGGTGATTTTTTTGATGTTGCATAGTGTTATTAATCATTTAAAATGCCATTGAAAAGTTATCAAAATCTTATATGCCTCAATGCATTCAAAATTATCGAAATAATAAAAAATAGTATAGAATTGCTAAAAACACAAAACAACAACCACATTAGCTTGTTTAAGTATCGGCAAATCAGCAGATCTTGTTTGTAGTTGGTTTGTTTAAGAAAGATGGCAAAAAAACAAAACAGTCCACTCGCATGAAGAATAAATAAAAAAGATTAAAAAAAGTCTGATGAACAGATATTCTCCTTATTGTGAGTTTCGTTTTCGCCCGAAATAGTTCACTGTTCGCTTATTATAAATTTCGGGCGGAAATTTTCCACTTTCAAACATTGTTTTCCCTTATCGGCAACACTTATTTCGGGCGGAAATAATTGGCGGATTAGTTGAATTTGTTCACTATGTTTTGAGAGGCGAAAAATTTCGCGGATTCAAAATGTAAGTAATTTTATTTAAATTTTTTAATAAGATCGCCTATTCCAGGAACAAAACGGTAAACAAAGTTCCAAGAGGGATAATATTAGGTAGACTGCAGGAAAAGCCGGATATTGCAAGACAATAAGGATAAGGCTGCAAAGTTAGGGGCCTGCAATTAAAAATTAGTCCGAATGGAAAGGGGTAAACAATTTATATGTATTTGAATGTGCGCATAAATAAAAAGTTGTTATGCAAAATAGACTTGGGTTGGCCAAAAGCGTTATATCTTCCAGCATAATCTGACTAAAAGACGATTGCGCCAGCCCAATTTCAAAACTGTTACCTACACCTTTTTAGTATCCATCTTCAGCGAAAAATCGCTCGTGCTGGAGGTATTGAAAAGGTTAGCACAGATTAAATAAATACTTGAACTATTCTTTTTTGACTGTTATATTTCAAAGATCTGGTAAATTGATAAATTTTGTCAAATTACTATTGAATTTGAATTATTTGATAATTTTACACTTCAATTATACACATTTCAGAGTTGAAATTTCCATGTTCGAATTTTCGAAGTGAAATTTATTCCGGGTGAAACTCGCAATAGGCGGATTCAATCCAGGCGAAACTCACGATAAGGGTGATTATGAGCGGCTATAACTTCTACCACTAATAGCTTACACATAAATCCTGCAAACGTCGACTTTTCGCCCAGCAGAACGACATCCGCAGCGATGCTGGCCCTAAAATGACGCTCGATTAAACACAATCACGGCGACAACGTAAACAACTTGAATGCTTGCTGATTAAGTGACCATAATGATAAAATAAATAAAATCAATTAACTTTTTTTAGTTTCGATTTGAATACCTAAGAATACTTAACATATGGTCATTTGGTCATTTGGTCGCTGCCGCTAGCGTCGACAATAGAAAGAAATCTATCGCCACGAAAATACGGCGCATTATACATTTTACGACCAACAAACGCGACGAATAATTCGTCATACGCCGACGTTGTGTTTAAGCTATAAAACTGTTGTTGTTTTTTTTCCAAATAAAATATTTCCTAAACTGACTTCAAGCTCAATAATTAAGTAATTAATTTATAAGAAAAATCAATATTACAGGTTTGTCTACGCAAATGAACAGTGTACAAATTTTGACAAAATAAGTAATATTTAGGTTAAAGAATTTTCGATAATCAAGAACCGAAGGATGGGGAATCATCAATTTACCTATGTTTTGAATTAAGGGTCTTGTTTCCTTATCCTTATAGTCTAAATATAAGATCATCCTCTGTCTTATAGCACGTGTAAGCATACCTGGAAATTCGATGTCTTCTATGTCTGCTGGCGAAATACTTCTTGCCACAAAACAGATACGAGTGTGCATGTGTATTGTGATTAATCAGCTCTGAGATTCTTCGTGTAATCTATTCGTTTGTTTAGCTTTGTTCAACGTAATGCTTCGCGTTTTTCTTTTTGTATATGTTTGGCTATTAAAAATTCGGAAATTCGGGAAAGTGGGAACGAAAACACAAAATTCAATTCAATTCATTCAAGCAAAGAAAACAGAGGTGTTTATAATAACAAAGCATTAACCCCTCCTTCATTTTCTCTCGTACACGCCCTTACACATCAGCTATCGTATTTTAGTTATGTGTTGTTTTAATATGTTGTATTTGCATTGTTAAGTTTTTAAAGTATTTAACATTTTTTAGAAGCTAACGAACAAATCATACAATTACAATTATACAATTTAGTATTTTATTTGCCAATTTTTTTTTTTTTAATTTGTGTTTTCAAAATTTTGTCTCTTCTCAAAACTGCTGTATGTGCTGAACACTCAATTAACTACATGCACACAATTGTTATTCGAAATTTTATTTCTGCGCTAAATTTTATTTGCCTACGACCGAAAAATTGATCTCCACATCGAACCACAAATGTCGCCAACACCAAAATTTAAACATACATACTCATACATGTATACGTGAAAAACGCCGAAAACTGCAATGCACAATCACAAACTTGTATGGTTTCGAAAATAAACTGAATCTGGATTGACATTTCGGGTGTGTGCTTTTTCCTTACGTTTTGTGCCGATTCCTTTTTTTTGGCTTTACTGCTCATTTTATGCATCAACCATTATCAAATTCATTAATAAAAACATTCATTTTCATTTTCACTCATCTTTTCTCGCCAACCATTTTTTCACCAACCAAAAACTCTACGCGCGTCAAAATATACGCCGCCGAAACCCCCACCACTCCCGCCTATCCTAACCCACCAATCACGCGCAGTTCACTCGACAGTGTCAACTCTGAATGTACAAGTAATATGCCCAATTGCAGCAGCCGTTCGAAGCAACCGCTAAATTCCTGGCACTCCAACATCGACGACTCGAAGTGCTCGTATACGGGTCTGTATCCGCGCGCCTGGACCGAATATGATCTTACTGCGTACGGCGTGCGACTGATTTGTCGTCAAATTTCGCCCGTTATACCGCACGACTACAAAGACTCATGCCTGCCATGCGCCGTCTTCGTGTGGTCTGTGGAGAATGTGTGCGCGGAGGAGCGTAAGGTTTCCATTACATTCACCTTTAAGAATGGCACTGGCACGAAGAAGCAGGACGCCGAGGGCGGCGCTGAAGCGGTGCTAATATCGCAGGGCAATGTGAAGGGCGTAGGCATACGTCAGAAGATCGCTGGCATGCCGTGCACCTACAATCTGGGCTGTCACGTATTGCCCGAAATCAGTATTACACGCTGCACGCAGTTCGATCCAAGCGGAACGGGCGAGCAACTGTGGTCCGATTTGAAGGAGAATGGACAGCTGAGCGAGAAACATTGTGATGAAGCATTGAAAAGTAAGTACAAAATTAAAAATATAAAGTGGTAATATTTAACCTAAATCTAATTAGGTTTACTAGATATGAGCAGACCTACTCGATTAGAAAATTTACTTTCACATTTACGTGGTTCATGAATTTTAATGTACGCACCAGCGTTATTTTAGTTATACTTAACGTCCGTGTCCTCAATATGAACTTATGTATATTTTCAAATATGCTTTGTTTTCTCTCACCAGCCAAGGATCTCGGTGTTGCTTTATGCGCACAAGTTGCAGTCAAACCCAATTCTAGTCATGATTTGGAATTTATATTAGTCTGGGATATGCCACTTATACATTTTCCAAAGAAGCATAAAAATTATACACGTTATTATACCAAATATTTCGATGCGTCTGGGGAAGCTGGTCCGAAAATATGTGAGTACGCGTTAAAACACTACAGCAGCTGGGAGAAATTGATTGATGCCTGGCAGCGTCCCATACTCAATGATGAGTGAGTTTTTCTCTTTTTATGAATTTAAATTCACTAAGCATTTCTGTAAATGTAAAACTATTAATTTTTATAGCGGCCTACCTGATTGGTATAAAAGTGCTATATTCAACCAACTCTACTACATTTCGGATGGTGGCACCATTTGGTTGACATGTGATTCCTCTTATGGGAAAGAATTGAACTACGATGATCCAAGGTACGAGTACGTTATGAAAAATAATCGCTGTGTAGTGAATAATCTAAATCTAATAGTTTGTGTGCATTTATTAAACAATTGAAATGTATTCGCTGTAGCCGAGTGTGTTGGAAGTGTTTTTTTTTTTTTTTTGCTTAAACTGACCCGGCTTAGAAGACATTTTGAACAATGTAGTCCCACCGGCAGGACTACTCCAACTACTCCGGTAGCTCCCTACAGCTTTTAGCTTTAATCGCATATATTTCTGTCGAAATCCTGTCAGAGGATTTTCACATTTCGCAGTTAAAAGGGGATAACTTTGATTTAGTTCACTTCTTAATCATTTCAGGTTGGCTTACGGTCGCTTTGGTTATTTGGAGGGTCATGAATACCGTATGTACAATACTTACGATGTGCATTTTTATGCCTCCCCAGCTCTGTCTCACCTTTGGCCCAATCTTCAAGTAAGTTAAAGTGCGTTAACATATTTTTTCTTCCCGAAACCTAACCTAACCTCTTCTCATCTCAGGTAAGTTTGCAATATGATATTCGTGACGCTATAGACGTTGAATTGCCTGACACACGCAAAATGCTTTATGACGGCAAAATATTGCCGCGCCATATTAGGGATTGTGTACCACATGATCTCGGTGATCCGGATGAGGAACCATTTACGCTCATTAATTGTTATAATATACATGACGTCAATCACTGGAAGGATTTAAATACTAAATTCATATTGCAAGTCTATCGTGATTATTATGTATTGAATGAGTTGGCGCAAGCGCAGGCTGATAATGCGAGCAAATTCAGCTCAATTGAATTCATCGATAAGGATAGCTTATACGAAATGTATACGCAAGATAATAAGCGAAAAAACTCGGCCGATGAGAAGCAACGTAAGTGAACGTGAAGAATTTACGACTTCGTTCAATTGATAAATTTTCGAATTCAATTTTATTTACTTTTTTTTGCAGAAAATCGCAAATCAGCTTCTTTGTACATCAATGAAACGAATGGCAACGTTTACCTTATGGATGCCATGGCCTACTTGAAGGCGATGTATCCCGCCTGCAAAACCATTATGGAGCGTACGATAGAATATGACACGGATAATGATGGGCTAATAGAGAATACCAAATCGCCAGATCAAACTTACGACTCATGGGTGATGGATGGGCCTAGGTAAGTATTAATAAGTAATACTCGTATGTACCTACTTACATACTTACATATCGCTCAAACTCAAATATCACATACGATTTATTAGCGCCTATTGTGCTGGACTATGGCTCGCCGCCTTGCAAACAATGTCTGCAATGGCCACGTTGCTGGACCAACCAAACGATTGCTTGCGTTTTCAGGATATTTTGGAAAAGGGTAAACGTTCGCTGGAGGAGAAGCTATGGAATGGCAGGTATTATCGTTTCGATATGCATAACATAGACACGATAATGTCGGATCAGTTATGTGGGCATTGGTATTTGAAAACATGCGGTTTCGATTATGAGGCGAGTTTCATATTCTAATTAATACTTACATCTTAAAAGAAATGTACATCGATTTATTTGTGCATAGGTTTATCCAAAGGAGAATGTTCGCTCGGCTTTAAAAGAAATCTACAAAAATAATGTTATGGGTTTCCATGGCGGCAATATTGGCGCCGTCAACGGTTTCATTGCCAATTCAGATCCTGAAAAAGTTGGACATGTCGATTATACGACTCTGCAGAGCGAAGAAGTGTGGACTGGTGTCACTTTTGCTTTAGCCGCTACTATGATACAGGAGGTAAGCAATTGTTTAAGTAAATCATAAATTTTTTTAAGAGCAATACCAGTTAGCACGAAGGAATATGAAAAATATTAAAGTATCTATTTTGCAAAAAGTTTTCGTCATCCCCTTGTCAAATTAAGCCCCGAATTCAGTAAGCAGTCTCAGTCTTTAATAGAGATAAAAGTCACAATTTTAGACCAGTTGGCATCCATTAGACTCAAAATAAAGTCTCTAATCTCAAAATAAAGTCTCAAAATTGTGACCTGGTGATGAACAGGTCACAAAAAATTAAAAAAAGCAAAAGAAAAAACCTGAAAGAAAAAGAAATTATTTAAAACTCATTTTGAGACTTGAGATGAAACTGAGTTACTAAATTCGGGTATAAGTTGGAAACCTAACCGATTTCGACGCTGTGCGACTTCAGTGTCGCGTTGCAAAACAAGCAATGATAAAACTTTGCTCTGAAATACGTATGTATGTTCATTAGGGTGCTCCAAAACAGAGTCATCAATGAATTTTCAAGCTTTTATTTACCCCCCAGGTAAGTTCTTAAAAAAATGTGTGTAAAATTTCAGCAAACCTGGAGATATAAATATTTTCTCATATAAAATGCACTGAACTTTAGATTTTTTTTCTACTGAGGTTGAGTACACAAGATAACCCTTTCAATTTGTGCCCATAACTCTGTACTGTGGTTGTGGAAAATTATCAATAATCTTGCTCATTTATCCCAATTATTTTCAGGGTATGTTTGAGGAGGGCTTCCAAACTGCTGGTGGCCTTTATAAGACGCTCAGCGAACGTATTGGCATGAATTTCGATACTCCCGAAGCGCTATATGGTGAAAAGCATTATCGCTCAATTGGATATATGCGACCACTAAGCATTTGGTCCATGCAAGTCGCTTGGGAAAGGAGAAAAGCGCTACGTGACTAAACCACTTACAAAGAAGTATGCTGCATTTTAAGAATCGTTTGGTTTTGTTCACTGCTTCTTTAGTCATTTGTCTCAATCGTAGTCGCAATTGAGTGCAATAAAATATGAATGTATTGCGTTGAGGAAAAAGTACAAGTTTTTAAGTTAACTAACTATTTGTTGTAAATGTCATAAATTTAAGAGGGTACTTTTGTAAACTATTTTAATTTAAAGCAAAAATCCCTATTTAAAATTGCTTAGCTAAGACACGTTTATAAATGGAAATTTTGTAAAAGTAATGCTGCAGAGACCTTTATATGAATGTATGTATGTATGTAGTTGCAAGCTAATAGCACAAAATTGCTTATAAAAAAAGCAAACTTTTTAATGCGACATTACAAAAATTCGAAAGCAGTTAAATTGTTTTAAATATGCACTTGTTGAAAGCGAGCTTACGATGCATGTCCTTAATAGACAATATTAGTATGTGTTTATAAGTGCTTCTAAAGATATTTGGCTGTCTATTTATTGACTGATGGCCTTGACTTTAGTGAGGTGAAAGTAGAAGCTTTTTTTTTTACAAAGCTTCGTCAATTTTATTTTGAAAAGAGGCGTTAGTATAGAAAGTGAAAATTACGAATATGATGTTAAATATTTTCAATTGAAATGTGCTAAATATCTAGAATTGGAATTGTGTATTAAAAAAATGTATGTTTTGTTAAGAAATCTCTTTTATATCGTCACTTTATGCAATTAGTTCCATATCATAATTTTTATATTGAAAGAGTGCAATTATTTATTAATAAGAATGTTCAAAATTTCTTCTTCCTTTTGTAAAAAATGTGGAGGGAAGTAGGTGGCTAATGTTTCGAAAAATATACAAACTACTGCTGATTTTAGTTCATAATTTCACAATTTCATCTGCCACAAATTGCAATGTATTTATTAGTTATTTAGTTTATAAATTTTTTTTTAATTTTCTACAATATACTTACCTACATAAATATGTTCGTTATATATTTTTAAAATGTTTTTAAAGCTCGTATACCAACAATTGTTTAATATAATTTGTGTCTTAAACCTACAAACAAAGTTATTGATTAATTTATTATTGTTTTTTAATATATGTATGTATGTAATTACTTTTATAAGCCTGCAAGTAAAAATTCATTATAAAAATGCACAAATACAAGCACATTGCTAGCTTATATGAATGTATGTGTACATTGTACTCTCGTGTGCAATTAATAAAATAAAAGCAGTTGCCTTTGTTTAAAACTATAAACTTTATAAATTCAAACGGTTCTAAACCCTTATATATTTACAATAACCGAGTATGCGTATTTTACAAAATTTAAAGCAAAAAATTTCGAAATTGAAGAAATTATTATTGACTTGAGCACTCTAAAAGTATTCACATCTAAGTGAAAATATATTTACAACAAAATTACATAAACCGTTACATGTGTATTAAACGATGTATTTAAAAATATAATATTAAATAAAAAATGTATTAAATTTTTTTTAGTTTACTAAGTTTGCTTGCTTTTAAAAAGCTTCTATAACTTCTGCAATTATCATCCGAGTTTTATGAATTTGGTATCTAAAGAAAGATGTTAGTGCTACCCACAGTATATATGTATTACGGAATAAATTGAGCATATACATATTTAAACTTCTAACAATACCCATAGGTACCTTCTTCAAGCGCCCCTCTTTCATATGATACTAACATTGTCGAAATCGGTTCAGAATTATAGAAGTTATAGCGAATTTTCTGCATCCTTCATTTTTTTTTTCGATATGCTGCGTTTCCAGAACGCAAATTTCTGATTTTCCACCCGTCCACCATAATCAGCAGCAGGGATATCGTCCGACTTAAAAACCTTTATATCTCTGTTATTGGTATCAATAGAAAGGGCATCGCTTGGCGCAGCGTCTGAAATTAACTTTTATGTTAAATGCCTAAAAGTAGACCACGTTTTATTGACAAAATCCCTTTATTGCTGGTAATGTTGCTAAACGTCATCGTTATACGGAATATTTCAATGGAAAGAGAAACACTTAGCAATATTTCTTATGAGGCTGCCTATGCTACGCTCCTAAAAGTTATCTCCGTTTTGCAGGTAAGAAAGAACGCTTAGTTTGATTTTTATTAAAAATTCTGTATAACTTTTCCAAATTTCAACCGATTTTTATGAATTTGCTATGACAGAAGACGCCTCGTTAGTGTTGCCCACAGTTTATATATTCCGGAATAAATTGAGCATAAACGATGTGAACATTTTGGCGCTTTGCTTAACTAAAGGGTTGAAGCCGTAACTGCTTCAATTATCGATTTAATGGACTACTTCAATTCAGTCAAATTTCTTGGTTTTGTTTTGTACACCTCTTTAGAAAGATTAAATAATCTGCCAAACAAAAAATAGTAAGCCTATTACCAAGGCGAATTCATGTTAGGTGGTAGCGATTCTAAAAATGCAGCGCTTTATCTCGTTTGTATTTAACTTTCGTGAAATAATTTTTACACTGTTAAAATCGCCGCAAAAAGTTATATTTAACCATTTCTTTAAATTTCGATTAGTTAAACGGAACAATTGATTATTTTGCAACTAAACTATTGATTTTGACAAGCAACCACCAATCAGCTGATAGATAAAGACCACCTTTAATGAATTCGCCTTGCCTATTACTCACACAGAAAAAAAGTTATTACGTTTTGTTTTTGTAGCACGATTCGTGCGCAACACTGTATATGAAATTTTAATCTAGAAAACCCCTTCCCCCGTGGGCCGAGCTTTGCACACGGCCCTGCCTCCAAGCGTACCTCTTTAATGGATTTTATGGAAATTTTTAATTTTATTTCCTTTCCTTTTTAAAATCGCTGCAAGCTTGCGTAAATTCACCGCGGCAGTTAAACTTGATTCGGAGGTAATGAGGTGAAGTATGATAGACAACAATTTTTAGTTGTAGTTCCATGAGCAAAAGCTAATCTAATGCTATCCAAATCGTTGCATATACCTTTTAAGCAATATATTCATGCTTTGTATGTACATACATACATACATATGTATATGCATTATGCCGATACTTTGGGTAATACAACGTATTCGACTTTAACAGATTTTTAATTTATATATAATAGATTTTATATTATTATTAAGTTATAAGAAATAAACACCAGAGATTTTTATAAGCAATCCGTTAATAAGTACATACATATATCGTAATACCACAATATCGTGCCATCTTTAATATTTTTTTTCATTCTTATTTAAAAATTATATCAAAAAACTACTCCAACAAACTTTTCGAAATCGAGTCACTTTTGAGTGGAAATATATTAAGCATACGTATGTATGTAGCATATTACATAAGAGGCCGGCAAACACAAATATGTACATATGTATGTATGTATATATATGTGTAGTACCGAAAACTATGTAACAATAAATTTTCGATCAATAATTCGACTTTATTTCGAAAAACGTATTAGGGCATTTAATTTGCGCTCTAGGTACTAATATGCTGCGATTTTTCAGTTGTGCTTTTATCCTCCCGTCTAGGCATTTTGGCTTCATTTTCCAGCCATGATCTTACAAACTTTTCGTATTCTCGCTTACTACGACACACAATTACTAGGCTCGAAGGACGACAGCCATATGACTTTAATTCTTCTATGCGTTGTTTAGTCGTCTCTAAACCATGACAGAGAATACGGGGAACGTTCGCAATTTCATAACGGGTAAACCCTGCTTCATTCAGCAGATAGTCGAGTACCTCTTTAATCTGAAAGGCATGACGTGAGATTTAAAAATAAATAATTTTTTTAGTTAAAAAATACCTTTGTCACGCGTACTCGCATAACAGATGGGTGTCTGTCTATTATACATTTAGTCCTAATAACATCAAATCCTAAACGTTCTGCAACATATTCGACTACATCTTTTTTATCGCCCAGCACAGCTAGTTCGTCTAATGTAAGCTTAAATGATCTGTTATTTGTAAAAAATACATAAATTTCAATTTCAACCGCATCAAATGTTGGCAATTTTAAACTAAAAACATAATTTTCACTCACCTTTGTAGAATGGGCTCTGGGCAGCGAACCATCCATGGCATAATTTTGTCTTTTTTGGCACGTCTTGCACGTTCCAAACGGAGTTGAACAGCCTTTGGTGTGTACCGAAAAGCCCAGAGATCCCTCAAAATATTTTGTGGCGAAACCTTGTAGTTGATCATATGTTGCAGGTTCTGCTCCAGCATATCAAAAGGCATTTCCAAAATAAACAAACGTTTTGATAAATATTTCGTTACAAGTTTGGGATCACTTTTAAGCATTTCGCTGATGTAGTAAATGCGATTGTTTTTTGGTACAATATTAGATTCCCGATTCATAACCGATACTGCTTTTCGAAGCCGTACTACTGTCAAACGTAGAAAGGGCACAAAATGGTTAATATCACGTACAGGTAGCGTGTATATCAGGTTAAGCTTATCCTTCAAGCGCACTGGAAATTGGAATTTAGAGCGGACTTCACTACTTGAAACTCAAATAACAGTTACTTACCTCCATCAAGTGTTATTAACCAAGGATAGCTTAAAAAACTTTCCTTTGTCACTCCTTCCAAGCAAAGCATTTCCAAAGTCTGCACAAGAGCACGATGATGAAATTTTTTTTTTACCACTTCATCAGTCATTATACGTTCTATTTCATTATCTGATAGCCGGAAACGAGTTCGGAACGCATCAACAAGTACACTGCGAAGCGCCCTTTCATTTTCCACAATATATGGCACAATATACTCCCGATCATTTTCGCGACCAACATAATCATCAGACAAACTGGATAAAGTTGATTCACTTATAGGTGTTTCTTCTGCGGTAGACTTTAAGCTTTCAGAACTGCATTTTGTGCAAAATAGGGACAAACGTCGCACTGAAACCACTGCAATTTTGCGGCTGATTCCATGATGCGCCGTCTTTGCTAAGGTTGGTGTAATATGCGAATTAAGTAATAAGGCGTAATTAAAGTTACGCAGTATTTGTCTGAACATTATAACACTATTTCGTTTAATTTAACTTGTTCAATATATAACATTGCAAAAAATATGAAATTTTTTTAAAAACAATCGCAACTACACACAGCTGTTAAATTGTTTCCAATATTGCCAATTCCGCGCGTTTCTTAATATGATCTTACCATATCTGATTTAAAATATCCCATAAATAAAACTTTGTTATCAAATACCATAATATTTTTCCATTTTACTTTAACACACACGCACTTTGCTTCCACGTCGTTAACCTCCTCTTTAATTTAAAATGTTCTTTGTTTCATAAAATTTAAAATCTTTGAACGTAGACACTTTTTTGCGAATTCACAGCAGCACAAGATCTTGCCAGACATCAAAGATGAGATGATACGATACTCAGCATATTTTATAACAGTTTCCAATAGTGTCCCTACGTAATATATGAAGTTAAGAAGTTTTTTGGGATCTTACAGTTTTCCCAACACCGCTGAAGTATGCAAATATAATAAATATAATAAGTAAGTGAGGCCGAATGCCATAAAAGCGGAAAGTAGTTCTGCGCAAAAATACTGTTGATGGCGTAGCCGGAGTTTGTCCGGCCAGGGTTATTTTTTTGTTGCGCGGCCAAAGGCCGCTAACGCGAGAAGAAGTTCTGCGCAAAAAAAAATCCTGCTGATGGCGATGCCGGAGTTTGTCCGGTCAGGGATATTTTTTGATATTACTTGGATCGATTTTCCGTCATCCCTTGTCAAGTTTGGTTAGGAGACAAACCGGTTTCGGCGTAGTGCCATCTTCACTGTCAATTTTCGTGCCGGTTTTTTAAGTTAAAAAGGAGGTAAAAAACGTGAAAGGAAAATGCAGTGCACTTAAATATTGTGTATTCGGTGTAATTTTAATGATTTCATAGTAAAAAAGTGATGAAATCCATTTTACAAATACGCACTTCTTAAAATTTTAAATGCAAATATTTTAAAAAGTGCGAGAACTCGCACCGTGGGAGTGGCATTTCTATAAAAGGGAGACTCCTCTTTCCATCCAATTCGTGTGTCACTATTCTATAGTTTAACCCATATTCTTTTTGCACAAAAACATTCGTAAGAACGAGATGAGTGTAAGAGTTTCGTTTAAAATTGTCAAATTCCCATTAAAAATATTATTCTGCTTTTACCATTTCATGGAACGCAAAACATTTATTCGGCAGTTTTCACAAACACGACCGAGCTTTTTTCCGGATGACTTCGGATTTATGAGAAACACAAATTATTCTTTCAAACTGTCCTTCAAATGCCTCAGAACTGACATAAGAACCGCAAATTGAGTAATTTCGGGTATACACGGTAACCCTCGGACAAGCAAAAGCATATGTTTTTGTAGATCTCTCGTCTTATTTTAGATTTGTTTTTGTAAACAGCTGTTTAATGATTCCAATCGGGTATTGCCGCGTTTCAGTAGTAGACAACAAAATATATTCTTCCGGAGTTCATAAGTTAACATTCTACTTAAATAAATTGAAACATTCCAATCATGTCTTTAACATATGATATATGCTCTTCGCGGTGCTGTAATATCTGCCTGTTGTTCGAAGTTGAAAAACAATCAAAGGGAGCGTCACCATCAAAGGAGCCAATGCCGCAGAAATTGCACAAATGCAGTGGTTGTCAACTGGTGCTATATTGTAGTCCAGAGCATCAGCGTGTTGATTGGCAACTACATAGGGGCTTCTGCCGTGCCATCAGTAAAATTATGAGCAGCTATCAAATAAAACATCCGTACCTAATAAGTGGACAACCCTATGACAGCTATACAATGGAACGCGCTATACTTCAAGTGAAATATTTGTTGCGTACATTACTTGGAAGAAAACTTGAATACCACGAAGAGGAACTGACTTCATTCCCAGCATATTGTGAAGTTTGTTACCATTTCGATCGCGTTCAGAGTTGTTGTCGCTGTTTTGGTGTATCTTACTGTTCAGCCCAGCATGTCGCGGAAGACAGTGAACGTCACAAGACTCGATGTGGTCTACTTCAACTGTATTACTGTCCATACAAAGTACAACCACAAATTTCACCTGATATCCTGCTTAAAGATTTGCACACACCAGTAGTTGATATACTAACTAAGGATTTGGTGGGTGCTTTTGAACATATATCATCGCGAAAGCTGCCTGATGTCCCAACAACGTCAGTGACAAATTATCAGCTCTTCTCATGTGCGGGAGACTTCAGTTGCATAGGTACCATTTGCTTTACACTCAAATTTACCGAGATGTCAGAGTTCACAGGAACAAAATTTGTAATTTTCATCTTGGGCGCTACGGTGGAACAGGACCTTTGGTTTCGCCAAATTCATACAAAATGGTTTTTCTTGCAATACCAAAAAATAAAAAGACTAGAACTGCATTTCATTGGACCGGAAGTGTTGGGCGCCGCTAGACGTGAAGTTACCTACCACTACCAGGTAAGATAAACGCTATTTGCTAAAATTTTGTAAGGATTTCCATTTTGAATCTTTAAAGGGCGCCGATCGTACTGTGCTGTACGCGAGCTATAGAATGCTATTCCAAGATTTCACCAAAAATTACCGTCTCAAACCGTCATTGATCGCTATATTTAATTGTGGTTTCTCTGAGCATGCGCCATCCACAGTCGCGGAACAAAAGGAGCAACATGAACGCACTGGCATTCCAGGCGATGCATGTCCCAGCAAGGATACATGGTCGCGTGGCATTCTGGAAATTCTGCAAACCTATGATTTACCCATAGTATTTACCTCGCTAACGAGACTAGAGGCAGATTTCGATTTTGGCGCCTTGCAACGTGTCGCACAAACTGATCGTTTAGAGACACAAATCAAACGTTTGTTCGATGT
Source organism: Philophylla caesio (assembly GCA_963971545.1). Taxonomy (NCBI): domain Eukaryota; kingdom Metazoa; phylum Arthropoda; class Insecta; order Diptera; family Tephritidae; genus Philophylla; species Philophylla caesio. The sequence continues at coordinate 5,367,021 of OZ020609.1, forward strand.
TAAAATAAATCCTTACCGTGATATCCGTCCACTGCGAAACTGGCAGACTGAAAACGGCGATGATATATTCTATCGAAATGGCTACGTGCAAGCGGTGATAACACATCTTGCCAAATGAGTGCTTGCAGCGAAAAAAAAGTCTCAAGTACAGAGTGCAATTTCTATACGATTTTTATTTCATCGAAACACTTTGCCTGTAATGCATTTATTTTCTATATATTATACACGTATGTACAAACTTCTAGTGTTTAAAACTTTTGAAAGGAAATATGTTAAGCATTTATTAGATAATAAGATATATAAGATATTTACACTGGAAGACTGCGCATTTAATTTTATGAATCACATTGTTAATGTAAAGATACATAAGATATATACACGTATCTACGTAAAAGAATATTGGCTTGACTCTAGGTTTAAGACAAAAATTATTTGAATAAACTATATTGTGTTTAATTTTATTTAAATGTTACACGAAAAAGTAAAAATCGAAATACATATATGCATTGGTTATTCTGTTATTCGTTTACAGTTATTTATTTAACTCAGCACAAATGTTTTGCTATAATCTTCAAAACTCTGTTCAGTTTTCTAGCCTACCGTCAAATGAAACTTGATGAGTTTATATTTTAGCTTAAATCATTTAGTCAATCGTATTCCTTAAGGATTAAATTACACAATAAATTCTTTAAACATCCGTTTTTTTTCATTTTTCTCCATCTGTTGCCAGGCTAGCAACAAACCTCTTAACTACTGGCGCACCATTTCGATATATAGAGCTTGTATAACGTGAATTGAGAACATTGTACCAGCGTCACTTAAGCGTATGTACATGAAATCTTTTATTATTCATATCACCCTCATCAACGGAAATCGGAAATAATATAGACAAAGGAGCGTGATATTCTGCTGAATTTTTGAATTAAATTTAATAAAGGGAATTCGTTTCCGTCATACAATTGCTAAAAAAAAAAAAAAAAAATTTTATGTACATATTAAATTTGTTTATTAACCCAGATAACCCTAAAAGTTATTTAGCGCATTTTTTTTTACTTTCTTTATGTCGACCTACTTAAAACTTATATAAGAAGATATTTTAAAGCTTTAAACCAAAGACAAATTTTTAATTCTATATTTTTTTAGCTGTCCTATATGTAGTACATCAGGACAATAAACGGTGTAAACAAACTTACATATTATTCATTAGTATGAAAATCAACAAAACACTTGGTGTGCACTCCAATATTACATTTCAAGCATCTGGTAGTGGTCTTCTGATGACAAAATCCACAACGGGTTTGTTTTTCCTGTGGTACTACAAGATGGTCCAGTCGATCGTAAGGAGTTTCTACTCCTCTCGAGCTGTTTGGTCAACCTTTCTGATATGTTGGTGGCTTTCGATTAGTTGTCAGTTACGTTGTAGCAATTGCTCGTCTGAAACTCAGCTGATCAAGAAGGTCTTCTTGTTCGCGATGAATGTATGTATATGCCAAGCGTTCTGAATCGCCATATCGATGCAGTGAACCAGCAAAGGAAAGTACCATTTTTTGCCTCTGATTGAAGTTCTATACAGGCTTATATTTTGGTCAGAACGGCCAACTCCTCCCATGTTGGAATTATACATGTAAATTAAATGTGGCTGTTCTACTTGTATGTTTTTCCTTTCTTTCTGTGAATAACGCTTTACTGAATGAATAGGTGCAACGCTCGCGAAATTGGAAATAAGGCACACACCGTTGTTATCATTCCATTTTACAGCAATAATATTTTGGTCACTTGCATAGCCGTAGCTGCCACGGATTTTCTTTTTCATATTAATGAAATATGTTAGAGATGCTCCTTTCAGCCGATTCTCTCTTATTGTTCCCGTTCCATAAAGATTCCATTCTGTAAGTTTTTCGATCAAAGCAACTGAACTGAAAAAGTTATCGAGAAATAGATGGAACTTCAAGTCAGGCCATTTGGTACGCAGAGATTCAGCATATTCGAGCACTACGCCGGCACCAACGCTTAGGTGCGCAAATTCCGTACTTATGTTAGTCGAAGCTCTTTGATATGGTTCGAACCAGTTGCAATTGTGAACAGGAAAAATTATTTACATCAAAAGCTTCTTCTGGATCAGAATCTTCATCAATTACCTCATCGACTTCAGTAGCATTTTCTCTATCGTCTTCCAATAAAGCAAGAGCCTCATGAAGCGAAAAACCTCTGCAATAAAAAACCACATGTAGACGTAGATTCCCCTGATGTACTATATATAGTACACTAACACTTGTTCATTGAAATTAGCAATAAATATACAAAATTATTGGATATGAATATATACATAAGAAAATACACTTATTTCCCTTTAATTTCAGAAAATAACAGAAACAAAAATTTAATCTCACCATACTAAAATGTACTTACCTTTCCAAGCGGATGCTATAATTTTGCATCATTTAAATTTCACAAATTTCTAAATCAAATACAGCACACTTCTATTGCAAAATAAAGACAAACCCCTTACTAACGCAGTTGAGCGATCTTTACTGCACATAAAAATGAATTGTTAGCGCTCGCGCAAGTGCATGATTGGACATGATTTTGGTGTACTACATATAGCACATTGGGAATATCTGGGTTAAAACTGGTAAAAATAAAAATAAAAAACGTACCTACACATTTTGAATAATTATCACATAGTTGCCATTTCGATTGGAATTCGCTTGCTTTGTAGTCTTCCTTAAAAGACCATTGGCATTTTTAATATAAGTTCTTATTTAAAAAACCCCTTATTAAGCCTACTTTAAATTTACTTTGTTTATGTGAATCGTGATTAAAAAAAAACATTTTATAAAGTTATTCTTGCAGAGTTCGTGGATGTTCAAGCGGCAATCACTGCTGCAATTCTGCAAATAAATGGCGTCGTTTATTCCTAACCAAAAATGAATTTAATTATGTACATAGTTTGCGTTAATATGATACAAGGCCATTTTGAGATTTAATTCGGAAAACCAGACCTTAACACCTTCTTTAGTTTAGGGGCAAATGACGCCTTTTATTTGCAGTATTGCAGCAGTGATTGAACGAAGCACATGTTCAACTATAAAATAAAACAAGTCTATCATGCTAATATATTTTTCAATTAAATTTTATTTCAATGTTTAATCCGAACAGTTTGAACAATTTATTTTGATTTCTATAAAACGTCTTCATAATTTCCGTTTTTATCGAATTGCTTTATTGCTTTCATCAATAAACTTATATTCATTCGCTTATCAACATCACATTCAAACCTCAACCTCCTTGAGCACCTTACGAATCCAGTAAGTGCCGCCATCCTTGGCAACAGTGGCAACAAATCTCACCTTACCCTTGTAACCGGCTGGTTCCCAAGAGAATGCTACACTCTTGATGGGAGCATCGTGAGGAATTTTCTTGTGGGTGAGTGTGTCCTGGATGAAAAAGCATGAGTTTTGGATTTAATTATGAAATATGTAATTATGTATGCATACAATGTAGGTAAATTATTCAACTTACGTCGGCATTGCTACAAGTCAACGTTTGAGATTTGTTGCCCTCAACCACTTTGAATTTTCCAACTGGTTTATCGTTAGCATCACGTGCCTGCACGGCGAATCCTAAGAAACCGTCTGAGCCGCCAAGCGTGAGTGATACTTTGCCATTATTAGCCTTGCTGTCGCCCGAGAAGCTATACGGTACGGGTGAACTCTGTCCATCGAGTCCGTGTTCTGGTGTCAAATCATTTAAACAGATACTTTTAGGTGCACCAGCTGAGTTGCTGTAGACAGGCACAGCCAAACAGGCAATTAACAAGAAGAAACGGAACATGTTGGCAGGCGTGAAACTGCATATAGAAAAATGTATGTATGTATGTAGATGTGTTTCCATGAAAAACTAAAAATTGCTTATTGTTAGCATACCACTGATAGAACAATAAATAATCAATATTTATACTCTAAAAAGCGGCGCTTAGCTTGACTAAACTATAATAGCCACAGAGATTAAATATATAGCAAATGAAGGGTTTTGATGTGTACAAAATTATCAAATTAAAAATCTGTATGTTAGTTCATGACATACATACATATTTCCGTGGAGAGATATAAAGGGGGCTTTTTTTTAGACATTTGGGTTCGACTCCCGCAGAATCCAAAAAGAAAGAATTCTGATGAGGAAATATGGTGATAATTTTCCCAATAAACTCATCGGCCTTAAGCTCAAAAATTATTAAATAAAATAGTTATATGGCCAAACAATAACAAATAAATTGCATATAATTTAATGCTATTGCCAAGAATTTAGCTTTATTATAAATGTGCCCACCAAAAGTTTCCTTCAATAAATTGATTGCTTCGTTGCCTGTATGTCATGTAGCGTCGTCTTGTTGGAACCAAAGGGCGTCCACATCAACATCCTCCTAATCAGGCACGAAAAAGTCATTAATCTTGGCTCTATAGTGTCCCCCATGCCGTCTTCATTTTTGAAGAAATATGAACCAATGATTCACTCTGCCCATAGAGCACACCAAACAGTGCCTTTTTGAGAATGTAACGGCGTCTCAACAATGGCTTGTGGAGTATCATCAATCCAAGTGCGACAATTTTGTTTATTAACGTGCCCATTCAACGAAAAGTGAGTTTCATCGCTGAACAAAATTTTCTTGTGAAAATCGGGATCGATGGCCATCTCGTTTTGGGCCCATTCGCCGAACGTTTGCAAACGTTTTTCCGGAGTAAGTCTGTTCATTATGAAGTGTCAAACCAAAATGAGTATAAATCAAGTAACAGGTGTTAAAAAGACTAACTCCGAAAAAAGTATTGCCTCATTGAAAACCACACGTCAACAAAAAAAAAACACTCTTTACAAATTTTCATATTGTTTTTTTTTTTATATTTTAAAAGAAAGTTCATAATTGTTCATAAGAAAAGCGTGGAATCGTTGAGTCAAGCACACCCTATTATCGGCGGTTACATACTAGTGATTTATAATTGCAGTTCACTAGCCAGCACCATACACTTTAATTAGAATCTGCAACTTAGGCTAAATGGCGGCGATAAAATGTCGATTTCGACAGTAATTTATGCAGAAAAAAATTGTGCACTTAAATTATTGATTAATGCAAATTTTATGCAATTCTGTGTGTATATGTCTTTTATAGAACGTATAAAATCTCGTAAATAAAAAAATATGTATAAAGCCTAAAGTTCTAGAATTTGTAAAAATACGGGTTTAACTAAAAGAACATTTTTGAAAACTATGTTGGTTCAGACTGTTCAAAAAATCAGCTACAGCATTAAGAAAATTATTATTATTATTATTAAATGCAGATAGTTGTACGAATTTTACTTTACTAGCGAATAGAAAAGGTTGAATATCAAGAGCCATTACTTCAATCTTACATAAGATATTGAAAATATATTCTTTCAAACTATGTCGTTCTAAGTTAGAGATATCCTTATCTCTCTGAACATGTTGATTTTGTGAGATACTTTTTTTATACCTGACACCAGTTGATATTGTATTTTAAAATATAAATCTCTTGCCAGTTGCGTAAGAAATGTCGTTAATAACTCTTCACAACAAAACCGGTTAAAATTTATATATTTTTTTTTTTTGTATCATGCTACCATGGCTAATTACATTTTCACATTTTATGCGCCTTTTATACAATTCAATACAATCAGATGTATAAATGATTATATATATACGAGTATGAATATGTACATTACAATTGTTTGCTCTTAGTAATTCTTTACTTTGTTTATATTTAAAAACGAGAAAAACTCTGTATACAACATTTATTAACGGTTGAAATGACTTTCACTTTTACAACTGTTAATATTACAAATGAATGTCAATGCATTCATTTGCTTGTAGTTTTGTACGCAGATATATATTGTCAATTACCTATTCGATTATTTATACAATGAGGAAATAGAACACTAAGGACATACAAATGTATATTAGTTAAAACAAAAAAGTACTTTGCATTTAATTTGAGTTCTATGTGAACAAATATTTGATAAATTTATATAAACATTTTTCACACAAAACTTATCGTACGGCAGGTGGGAAAAATGATTATTCCTTATTAAATTGAAAGTGTAAATTATTTGTTGTCTGTAATATAAATACATATGTATATGCAAACATACATATCTCTGGAATTAGAGTATACTAGTCTACCGAATAAAGGGAAATATTTATAGTCAATATAAATTAGAAAAAGCTTTTATGTACGGAATTTTTGTCACTGCATTAAATACTCCTGACTCTTACTACTCGCCAATGTTTTTAGGTAATAACCTACACAACAAGATTTCCAAAATATTTTTAAATCAAGAGAGTGTAATTTAAATTACTAACTAAGAAATCTGTTGAAGATTCAATGATGATTGATTTATTTTCACTTTATTCTGTTATTTGTCATTTAAAATTATTATTATTTTTTCATTTTTTAACTATTTTTTCACTTTTATTTTCTTCATTTTGTATCACACATATTTATTCAATCTTTCTTATATTATTTCGTCGTTTTTATTATAATTTTTGTTATATTAAGTTACGTTTTTAATTCCTTATATGTATGTACATACATATATAAATAATATAATATTTGATTTTATATGAACTAATCAAATAGTTTCTTACACTTTGAGGTACATTTTTTTTTTATTCTATTTAGTTTCCTTATTTCTTGAACTTGATTTTATTTTAGTATGCACATATTTATATTATTTGATTATAATTTATTAATGTGGTGTTTACAGTATTTGGCCGAGCTTCTCCCACACTTTGTGTTGCGCCCATTAATGTTGTGACGACTCCGAACGGCAGATGTATTTTATGAGAAGCTTACTCATGAAACAAATACTCTCGAAGCTAGCTAGATAGATTTTTTTATTTAAAATATTAGAATTCGATGCAGTTTTATTTTGTATGATTTATTCTTACTTTTGCATATGGTTTTTATTTAATTTTGTTTATACTTGTATATATAAGCTTTTTTTTTATATTTATTTTATATTTTATTTTATTTTATATTTTTTTGTACTTTTTTATTATATGCTTGACCAAACCATTTAATTAATTCTAGCATTAACACATAATGATTGGCTCGCTGGCGCTATTAAGCTTGTTTTCATACTACACAAGGCTATCTATCACCTACTGCTGATTGGCAAACAATACAATGATTTGTGACAAAATGCATTCATACGTACAAAAATACATACATATGTATGTATGTATAAGTACATAAGCACGATTCATTATGTTTTTTAATAGCGATAACCACTTTTGATGTCGTGCAGGAATAGTTTGAAACGTTGTTCTTTCCTACATCTGTTGTTTGTCTTGTTAAAAAAACAAACTGGTCAAGTAATTGCGTGTAAATACCATATGAATTATAGCTCAACCTCAGTCCTACATTAAGAAAAATGGTATAGGGATAAAAAATTTATTTTTAATTTTTTAATGAATACCATTTATTATTATATACAAACAACAATTGGCAATCAATACGATCACACAAAAAAAAGGAACATAAATCGTCACAAACACTAACCTTGACTCGTGCAAACAAAAGACTTAAGCAACGAACTTCTCAGTTGTACTCAATTTTTTAATACTCTTTAGCATAAGCCACTTGAAAGAACTATTAGCAGTATATTGAAAAAAAAAAAAAAAAAACGCGCATATTCAATGCATGAAAACGGCTATTCTCTCAAATATATATGTACATACCTTTTGGCACTTGTTCAACTACTAAAATACCCACGATCGTTTTATATTTTTCTAAATTAATGCAAGTCTTAGTTATGACTCAAGGCGAAAAATGCACCGTTTAACCATATCAACATGGAAATTGATTTTTGCATAGTTTTTGAGACAAATCATAAAACATGATGCTGCAGAATATATGTAAAAGCACTATACAATCACACAACTGTTCGTAAATAAATCAACAGAAATTGAATTACAGTATTAAGTTAACATATTTGAAAATATTTAGCAAATACATATGTACATATATTTATATATACTCACATATACATATATGTTTGTATATTTGTATCTATATATATTTTGTTTCTGAATTTGTCGTTTAGAGTCACTGCGTAGAAAATCATTAAGTTTTCGTATTTAAAGGCTAAAGCCAAAGACTTGTTATGTGCGTTTGTACGAGTATGAGTTGCATTCTTTGAAAATACAAATATGATTCAAATGCAGCACATATATATGTACATATATATACATACCCATGTAAATTTGTAAGTATTAAACCAAATTTTAATACCAACAAGTATGTAGTATATTATGAATATATTTAAGAGCAAGTAGTGCTACGAATGTTCTAAAATGAAATACTTCAAAATGAGTAAAATGAGTAAAGACTTTATGCGAAACTGGCTATGTAATTTTATTAATTTATTTTAATCAATATTGTGCTAATCAACCATAAGAGTAACATAACTCTCCGGAGGATCGCGAGACTAAGGGGAGCCATAAAGGGTGTTGAGTTCAAAGTTTTTTTTCGTTCCAGGACTTTATTATAACTACTGTTAGATTTTTCGTATAGCAAACGCACCTCGCCTGGTTAAAGAAAGCTTCGTGTATATTTCTGCGATAATAAAGTTTGTATTTTATAATATACTGCTGTTCGGAGTCGTTATTAAACTGAATTTCGCTCCATTGCTGGTAAAACATAACATAAGCACATTAAACTAAGATCTGTAGCCAAATGTAAAAAGATACAGCGGTGAAATGTGTGTAATTTGAGAATGGTGAATAATTAATAATAATAATAATTTGGCGCTTACACTATATAGCTCAGTGTTTGGCCGAGCTTCTCCTACCATTTGTGGTGTGCGTCTTTATATTATACCACAAATGGAGGGACCTACAGTTTTGTGCCGACTCCGAACGGCAGATGTAAATATTTATGAGAAGCTTTTTCATGGCAGAAATACCCTCGAAAGTTTGCCTTTGTCTGCCGAGGGGTGAGTAATTGATTGTCGTTTTATTGTTGGGTATTTTTTTTCGATTTAGGTCAAAAAAAATTTTATATTTGGTTTACCACATTTTTAACGAAATACATATTCATCGTTTTAAATTTAAGTTTCGCATAAACCGGCGTTAACAACTTGTACCACAAAGAAAATGAGACGAATTTTCTTAAAATTTTAAATTTGCAAATTCAAATTAATTTTTAATTTTAACACCAATATTTACATCTTTTTTGGGAAAATATGCAATTAAGTCAAAGAAATTTAAAAAAAAATACTAATTTTTAATAGCACACCACTTTATACATATATGCATTTATGTAATTCAAAAATTTTGAGTATTCGTACCTTCGTTTCAATACACTGTAAAAAATGGTATCGGGTAATACTCAACGAACTTGACTATACCAGCGACAAATTGACAATAAGCTTAAAATTCTATTTCACAGTCTTATTTATACACAATTCGGGGACTTTACAGAACTAAGATTTAACTACGGAAATCGTCGATTTACAATACACATATGTATGTACATATGTATGTATTGTTTATATACTTCGACAACTTAAACAACTTTGCAGCACACATTTATAAAAGTTTGTTTGTATTTTGCTTTTTTTATGTTTTCAACATTTGGCCCACGAATGAACTCGGCGTGAACGAAGCGAAACAGGCATGGATAAAAGTTTGTGAGATTTTCTTGTTGATTTGCATTAAACTATGCAAAAAAAATGTTGACACGAAATTACTTATGAAAACAAAAAATATTAAAGAAACAATCGATTGTTTGAGCTTTGATTACAAAAAAAAAAATAGAAAGAAAACCACCAAAGCTTATGAACTTCTGTTTGATTAAGTTTGCATTGATGTGTGTAAATATGGCTTGTCTTTTACGTAGGTTGTATGGCCGGTATTGATTAATTACACTGGAAATCGGGTCAAAAATCTTGTTCAATAGCATTAAACAAAATATACATACAAGACACACAAATTTTGATAAAATATATTTACTACTAATTTATATGTTTAAACGTGGAAACGTATGTTCAAACGTACTCATTTTTTTGTCACTTGAGAGAAACGAAAACACGAGAATTCACGATTATAGCTGGCATATTTAGTCTATTAAAGTACAATTCAGGTGCCTTGAAACCAGATTTGAATTTAAAAATAAACAAATTTTATTACATAGGTTAGGTTAAAGTGGCTGCTAGCGATCGCGCCAGCACACCTAGGCCTTTAGGCCCATTGTGGTACCACGCGGATTTGAAAAATCTCCCTACTCGAACTAACATGTGGAATCTACGAATTTTACAAGCTTGCGAGATCGCTAAGGTCTCCGAAGAACTCTGATCCCAAGAATTTTCTTCTTTTAACCCATAGTGCACATAGAAGGTGTCCACGGTTTCAGGCTCTTCTTCATTTCTGCAGCTTCTACAGAAGTCATTGAAGGGAACACCCAGTCTCTTTGCGTGTCTGCCGATCAGTATATGACCTGTTATAATTCCTAACACTAAGGACAGGTCTCCCCTGCTTAGCATGAGAAAACCTTGTGATCGCTTGACGTCCCACTTCGGCCACAAGAGCTTGGACTTGATGCAGGTGTTACCGTTTTTCCTACGGTCTCCTGCTTCCTTAAGTGTTGAGTCCCTTAGAAAGAGCTTGCAGGTAACGAGCGGCATACCTAAACCCTTCCAGCGTGATGAAAGCGGAGTGGATGTCCCCCTTCTTGCAAGCTCATCCGCTATTTCGTTGCCCGGTATGTTGCTGACCCTGGCACCCATACCAAGTGAAAAGCAAACTGCGCCGCCATCGAGTTTAGAGATTCCGTTTTAGAGTTACAGTTGACCGAATCAAGTACTAAAGGCTGCTTTACTGTCGGAAAATATGAAGATATCTTTGAATTCAACCTCTTCTGTCCTTAGGTAGTCCACCGTCTCCTGTATAGCAGCGACCTCAGCCTGAAAGACACTGCAGTGGTCAGGAAGACGGAAAGATTTTTATAATCCTACTTGAGCTGAGAGAACAACCCCTCCCACTGTGTTCTCAAGCTTTGAGCCATCAGTGTAGAAGTGGAGTGACTACTCCGATCCAGGGGATCCATTGGACCACCAGTCTCTTTGAGGAATTAGTATGAACTTCTTTGTGAAGCCACCGTGTAATTTTACGTAACCTTTGTTCTAGTTTTCGCAAAGGGTTAAAGGTTAAATAGATTTTATATAAAAACAAATTTTTACTTGAAGTAGAAACATGTATTTCCACATACAATCATAAAAATAATTATAAACGAAAACGATGTGCAACAAATCATCGTAAATTGAACTTTAAAATAATAAAATGTAAACTTTAAACAAACTTCATTGTGCTAGATTTTAAACTATTTAAAATGGCATTCAATGCTGCGATAAATCGGTTGGCGGTTACTTTCCTTTCGAAAAGGCATCACTCGGTCTCTCAAGTGCTGTAAATATACAATAAAATAAAAGTTTATTGTACGACTTAACTTTAAACGAAGCTTGTTATACGGAATAGGATGGTAGCAAGAGTTTTCAAGAATTCATGCTACCAAACGTATCAACCATTTTTAATTCTTACCTGCACCGCACACCAAGGCAATTCTCCTTCAATGCACAACTGACAACCAAGAGTTTTCTGTTGTTCCCAGGAGTTAAGCAATTTCTCATCGTACTCTTCACGACAACCTATAAATCGAATCCGCTTCATTTGCCCGCCAATCTTTGGTAATGTTAAAATTTGTTCGTGTGTAAAAACGCGGCAGTACTCATAGGTAAGCGTTTCCAGTGACTTGCAGGTGCCTAACAACGCTATCCATTCATCGAAGCATTCGTGCCACTGCCACGGCCGGCCATTTATGGTAGCCAACTCACGCATTGTCGCATACTCTCCCGTACGCCAAACGCGCTGTGATGCATTTTCTAGAAAAATCGACTGATTTGCACAGTACAGTGCACACAGTGATTGACTACAATGAAGCCGTAGCTCGGTAAATAGTAGCTTCTCGAATTCTTTAAAATCATTTAGCCAACAAAATTTTAATTTCTTCAATCGCGGAAGCTTCAATATCGCTGCAAGCATGCCAGCATCTTCAAGCGCCGTCAAATGCAACTGCTCCAGCGTCAGAAAATGTGAACACAGCTGTCGAATAGTAGGTGCATGCTGTAGCTCCTTGCATTCCACTATATTAAGTGCCTTCAGCTGCAACGCGCAACATGTCTTGCGCAAGAGTCGCCGCCGCAAACTCTCACAATCTTGTAAGTGGAGCAATTCCAAATGACGTAGCAAATGAAAATTCTTGCCCACAAGCCAACGGGTGCCTGCATCCAATAATTCCAAACCACGCAGCTGGGGACAATAACGTGCCAATTCGCGCACTGTATATTCAGCGAGAAACTTGCCCTGCACCTCGAAACTTTGCAATGGTGCGAAGTGCACTAAATGGCGACAAAGTATGATGTTCAAAAAGCGTTTGGCATTCTTCATCATATTTCCTGGCTGGTCGGCGATGAAGCGTTGTATGACCGGGAAGAAGAGTACGCTGTTGAATATCAACCGATGCACATGTGGACCAATCACGAGACAAAAGTCCCATAGCTCGTTTTCGGTCAACTGGTGAATAACTTTGAAGTGATAGAGTGAGAAAAGTAAAGTGGCATAACGCCGACGCCAAATATCCACGATCAGTTTGTAAAAATAATGGCATACTTTGGCTAAGGCAATTTGGCACTTCAGGGTGCATTCTTCGAAGACAAGACGCAAGCAATCAGTGTTTAAGTCTAAAAGGTTTACCTTTGCTGTTGAGTTGATAAATCGTTGCTCGGCAGATTGGTCAGCAGAAAATGATTTGAAAATCCGTAGTTCAGGATATGAGGAAAACGGCGAAAGTGTGGCTAGTTTTAGGAAGCTATGGAAAAAAGCATTTATTACCGAGTCACGATGAATTTATATGCATGCACATATGTATTTACATTGTACGAGGATCTTACCACTCATATGATTCTATAGTTTTACAGTAAATATTTGCAACTAAGCACTCCTCAAAAGGTATTAAATCTTGCAAACTCCAGGCTTGATTATGATGGTTCAACAAAATGGAAAGTTTTCTAATAGATAACTACAGTAGGAGAAAAGTATAAGATAAAAACCTATTTTAACTGCAATCTTTACAAAGCATAGTTTACATTTAGATAAATTTAAATAGCAATATTTGTTGTTGCAGCGAGATCTTCAAACCAGTCAGCGAATCTTATAATTATCCTCGGTTTTATCTAGAGAAATAGGGTCTGAACCTACTACAATATATATGAAGATACTTTTTGGGCTAGATGGACGTAGGTCTCACGAGGTAGCTGGAGCTTTTCCTTCGCAACAGGTGGTAATTTCCTTGAAACTATTGACGGAACCGGGGTTTGTGAAGATAGTAATCGTCTCTCGGTGAATGGCGTTTAAGGTTTGCCCTTATGGTGTGAAGTTTAGAAGTAGTTCTGTGCGAGCCTGTTCGGTAAGCTGCCTTCAAACGTGCATAGGAGGCGGCTCTGTTGTGAGTTAGTATTTATTCCGAAGAACTGCTTATAGAAAATAAAGTTATTTTAATTTAGATATTGGGAACATGCTTGCTTGTAAGTGTAAGTAGTCGTTGGCTGTTCAGAATTCCGTGTTTAAATCCTTTTTTAAATTTTGATCCCAGCGTCATACTTGTGCCCAACAAAAAGATTAGTACATAATAGTTTAGTGTCTAAGTTCAGCTAGCAAGAGATTCGAATACTGTGTACCGGAGCTGATTATGGTGGTTGTCTACGCCGAAAAGGAGTCAAACTATCAAAAGTGACCCTTAGAAAACCAAGTTCTAAATATTATTATTATTATAATATAGCAAGTGGTGTGAATACGCGTACTAAAATGGTTATGTTGATAATCAGTTTTGTATTATAACTCTTTTGTTTATATTTTAATTTCTATTGTTTTGATGAATTTGGCGAACTTTCCAGTGTTTGATTGACTGGGCATTGCTAAGATGTCGCTTATGTTTTCTTAATTGAGGAAAACCTTCCTTGAATTGTCGTGTTTTTGACATTCGTTTAGAATGTGGTGCAGTGTTTGGTTGGTATTACAGACAGAGCAAACGGATCGATTTTCATTATTTAAAATGAACTGGTGTGTTTGGGTTGTATGGCCAATACGAAGACGAGAAAAACTTTTGGCTCTGAAGCCATGTGCATGTTGGATAGCGTGGAGGGGTATATTCCTTGTTTACGTCGGAGTAATGTGCATGTTTATAGGTTTTAAGCGATTCTCGTCGCTTTTCTTATATGCGTAAATTTATTTTTTTGTTTTTCTTGGGCTGGTCATTGTAGGACCGTTGCAAGCAAATTTGGCGGCACCATCAGCATATATCTATAGATATGTATTTCCCTAGATTCACACGTGCCCTGGGCATTATTAGCATTAGAGACTTTCTGTTTCTTATCAGTAATTTTCTTATTTCGTTAATGGTTTTACAAATGTTGCAGGTTGGTTTTTGTACTTCAAAAATTTGTCTAGAAACTTACGCTTCTGGGCAAACCAACAACTCGAATTGTTTGCTCATTATTACTCATATTATAAAATTACGGTTTTTAGAGAATAATTTTTATTTGAAAAAACCAACGTTTATTTGACCCGTTTCGCACGTACTTAACGGATTATGCTTGGTTTACCGAACAATTTTTAACTTACAGCCCCAGTTCATTTATTTTTCGATGAACCTAACAGCTGATCGTATCAGCTGATTTTTACAGTGAGAGCAAATACCCAGTAGGAAAAATAATTATTGCTATGAGTTTTTGGCATAATTCCTGCATATAATTTTGAACGTTTTATTCTTGCTTAATTTACTTTTAATTTTTTAATATATTTTGTATAGTATACAGAAAACATATTTAAAATATGTTACATTATTGAAATGTAAACAAAGGGGAAATAGTTTCGTAATTTTCACTTAAAATTAACCTTTTTGAGTTTCAGTGCATTTATCGGCCGTATGACTCTTCTTCGCTCCTCACGATGTTTCTTCAACATATACTCTCGCTTCTTTTCATCTTTTGTTGGTTTCTTTTTCAAGTCAAATGTCATCTGTCTATTACCCAGCGAACGTCCAAACGTGGTTACTTTAGCGCTAGTGGCTTCATTGAATCGTACGCGATCTTTTAGACTGATTTTCATTATCTTATGGCGCACTTCACTCAGTTTCGAGTTGTTGTCCTCCAATGTCGCCATTTTCACGCTACCTCTTCGTTGATTATTTGTGATTGAACTAGCCGCATATGATTTTTGCTCGTTATCGGTTTTGTCACCTTCATTGTTTTCATCTTCGTTTTCCGCAATTTCTTCTTCACGTTGTCGTTTTACATCTTTGTACGCTTTTTTCATATCTTTCGAAAACTCACGCATTCCCTCCTCATCCGAAGATTCTTCACCTTCTGATTTATTAACATCATCATCATTCTTCTCGAAGCCGAAGAGATCCTCATCATTGTCACTTTCTTCATGCGTCTTTGCCTCATCTGCATGCAGCTCAGTAACGCGTGCAACTTCAACACGTTTTCTTATTTCTTTAATCTTAGATTTTTCGAGCCGATTTAACACAGGTGCCAAAAGCTTGTATTCTTCAGCACTCTTGTTAATAGAGAATTCAGGATTTTCGAACATCGCTTTGAAACGTGTATCTGCGAGAAGATTTGGCGCTTTCGCCGCTTTTGTGGTGTTAGACTGTTCGTCCATAATTTTAAGAGCCAGTTCTTGATTGACTTTAGGAAGTTTCGAATTAATTTGTAGTCGTGATTTGCGCTCGCCTTCGATTTCTTTTCGTATTTTCTCTTTGCGAAAGCGCTCAAAGGCAAATGGATCAGCCACAGCTTTGGCTTTATTATACAATCGAGCATCGACGAAATATCTGCAAATATTTTCGAGATAAATGTTTATTGTACCCAGAACTACATATATAATGTTCTTTGAAATTACCCATGCATGTATCCTTTTAATAAATTGCTGCCAATCAAATGATCCAGACCTAATTCTTCCAATTCTTTTTGTGTAACAAATTGATAGTCGTCGTACATATTTTCAACCACCTCGGATTCAATTTCTTCAGTGAGGTTGTCTAAGAACGAGCACCAGCGCGGTGCAGGACCCATTGAAGGCACGTAGTACGTTAACATTTTTACATCTTCTTGTGCAAGGAAGAACATACCAGTATCAGGAATTGTGCAGAAGTCATTAAATGATGTAGTGGATTCAATGTATGCAACTTGTTTGCCCTTTCAGTTATGTAGATATAGTATGTTAATTGAAAGTTTTATTTTAATGTCAAATTTTCTTACCGTATTTTCATCCCACAACTTTAACATTGCATCATCCATAGAATAAACTGTTTGATGGCCGGGATTAAATGCAATACGCTTAACTGCAACCTTATTCAAATGATCCTTTATTAGCAGTGGTTCCCGAGAGCGCATGTCATAGAGTAAAACATGTCCTGATGCGGTGCCTACACCCATTTGCAATCCATTTTTATATTTTAAAGCTGATACAGAAGGAAATGTTTTTGTGCCCGGTAATTTGATAGCAACATCCAATGTACCGACGCGAGTTTTGCTGCGTGGATCCCATGCCTCTACCATACCTTCCTTACTGCCAGCCATAAGTAATTGATGCTCAGGATTAATATCACATGCATTTATACAAGTAGATTCTGTTTCGAATGGTTGTAGGAACTGCCCTCGTTCTAAATTCAAGCGATAAATATCCTGAGGATAAAGAAAATTATATTATCTGCTTCCACTACATTTAGCTTGTCTGCTTACACGCGTTGTGCCCACAATAAAAAGATCACAAGATGGTTTATGGTATTTCATATCACGACCAAAGCGTGGTATACGCATGCGGTAATGACGACCAGAAGCGGAATGAATTTCTATAAAGCGATCACATTGCAGAAAAACCTATTATTTGAAAGATTTATTTATGTGCGTAAATAAATCAGTATGTTACGTCTCTATCGTTGTCACTTACCAATTTGCTATAATCATCACTTATGGCTTCAAATGTTGTTACCTCAGAGTCAAAGCAGCGTTCGAACTTTATAGATAAATTGCAAACTTCGAAGCACTTTACCCGTGGCTTGTACGTGCCTGTGGCCAAAATATATTGCTGATCGGGACTCATTCGTATCGACGTACAGACGCCAGGCATATCAAAATCCTGTATCAACTCAATTTGTCGACGTGAGTCGACTTTTTTCATTAACTGGGAACGCTTTCGGCGATCTGTAAGCCACTGGAATTTATAATTTTGAGATTGTAAAACATAAACGACTCCTCTTCAAATAAAAAAATGAAACTCACTTCAGGAACAGATTTTCCAGCGCTCAGGTTATATATTTTCACATCATTCACTTCGTTAACAAACATTTTTACCTCATGCTATACTACTTTGCGATATTTTGCAATTTATTGATTTATTTTTTATTTAGTTGAAGCAGAGAACGTACATTACAGAGAAGCTTCATTCCGGTCCATTCCGTGATTCGTTCCTCTACTGTGAATTGAGCTTGATTCTAATAGGCAAGTACACCACAGGTAGTAAGCAAATTCACCAATTAGCAGAAGTCATCAAAAGTTAACAGTTTTGAAGCGAGAGTTGTAATTGAGAGAATTTATGTATATATTTTACAGTACGTTCTCTGGTTGCAGGTGTATATATGTAAATTTAATTTATTTTATTTTGATTTTCTATTTACCAATTTAAATGTATGTAGTTAGAATTAAAATAACTGTTTTGTCGCAATGTCAAAAGAAAGAAGTCAACAGACTTTTAATTCTTTGAAAGTTTTTGACGCTTGCGATAGTTTTGATATAAATTTAATATGTTTTCAACTTAGAAACCTAAGATTGTGCATAAAAATGCCTAAAATAAAAAAATGTCGAGTTCGCGAATATGAAAGCCGCGATAACAACGCTTTTCCGAAGGATCCAGCCATGCACAACAAGTGGAAGAAGAATTTGGAGATTCCACCCATACAGGACCTCCCACAGCACAGTGCTTTTATCTGCATTAATCACTTCGAGGAAGATGCAGTAGGTCGGAAATTTTTAAAAATTGGTGCAATTCCCAATTAATAATTAATTGGAGTATTCTGACAAAAGTTGTTATACATACATAGTTGTAATTTGCAATTTGGCTAACTGCTTATGTATACCTATAATATGTTTTTTTTATCAAAAAAGTTTTCAAATATTGAATTGCAACTTTACCGAGAATCTTCTGAAAACACTAATTTATTAAGTAGTGTGAGAAAGTGTCGTTTTATTCGTATGAATAACACTTTCGCAACTCTTTTTCCAGCAAAGCCATTGCCATAATACAGTTGTCTCAAATATTTTCCAATAACCATATGATTTTGTTTTTTCTTTTCTATTTTAGCATATTTTTTATTTAATTTTAGTATATTTATTCTTATTTCATGATCTTTTCCATTTATTTCAGCGATTAAAATAAATAGTTTTATGAAATTGTGATTAATTATTTAATTGTTCATTAATTAATAAAGATTTAAAAAAAATATTTATATGTATATATGTATACATATATCTTTAACACTATAAAATGTAAATTGTTATGGTAAGTTATCGAAATCTACCAAATAATTTGTAAACAATATCACAAATTCGGTAATGTACGTTCTCTGCTATTAGAATCAAGCTCAATTCACAGTAGAGGAACGAATCACGGAATAGACCGGAATGAAGCTTCTCTGTAATGTACGTTCTCTGTACAAATGTACACAGCGCGTATTGAGGTGATGAAGATGTGCTGAGTATTTCTCTAGGCAAGGCCGATTTTGCGAAATAATACCGAATGCATTCATATATTTTTATTAGTATTTTACAATATAATCATTCATAATGATTAAATATTCATAAATTAGACATGAATTTGGTAACGGAATATCGTATTAGCTAAGGAATGTCTAATATACATATTTTTATTTATTTTTCACCAACACATTTGCCGGACTGGGCCAGAAATAGGCAACGCCCCTGTACTTGCAAAGCTGAAGACCAGAGAACGTACATTACAGAGAAGCTTCAACACCGAAAGACGGTGTGAATTGTCAAAAACCATCAAAATTGCAATAGGCAAGTTCACCACTTTTGCAATGGCGGCGAAAAATTGAGAGCGATATATTAACAGAGCTGAGCAAGGCCGACGTTTTTAACAAATCATGCATTTTCTCGATTATGTTGCGATTTCTCATTGAAATTAACTAAAATTATGATAAATTACAAAATATGTATGAAATTCTGTATTATTTAAATATGTTTGCCCTAAGAGTCGATTTCTATTACATATGTTTATGCATATGTGCATATTTAAAACCATACAAATACACTTTGTTTGTTAGAAGTTATGTTCACAAGCTCTTTTGGCCGACGGCATTTTACATGCACATTTTCAATAAAGTAAAACGATTTTCCTTAAATGATGAATTTTAAACTTTATTCATGTTCATAAAATATGTAGGTTGACAATTACATACATACATACATGTTTAATGTGTGTACTAGGTACGTCTGCTTAAGATTTGCTATAATTGCTGTGCACAAAGGCAAATGTTGATTTGCCGACGGCATTTTACATTCTCAGATATTGGTAATTTTTTAGTTTTTCAAATAAGTTATGACTTTAATTCGGTATATATGTACATATGTATTTACGATAAATTACTGCAAATAATTTCCTATACATGCATGTATGTAGGTACATATATGTACATACATACATATATACTATGCATAAGATTAGTTCATACATATGTAGATATGTACATAAGTACAAATAGGTATACGTATATAGTACCCATGTTATATGTATATACTAAGTAACAATAATTATAAGATAAGTTATTAATCAAACCTTAGCGTAATGCAAATTAATATTTTGCACATTATTCAAATGTATGTATTCCTATTATAATAATTATATAACTGACCTACATCACAATGCCAATATATGTACATATGTACATACAAATTCAAGGACAAATGACGTCCGCATACATACAATTATACGTACATACATACATATTGAAACATATCGACATGTGCACACTTCTGTCCTCACTTCCCTCACAATTGCAAACTCAACAGTTACGCCGGCGCCATTAATCCTACACGATTTCATTCATAAACTGCGCGTGCGTAAAACTCATTTCATTCATAAATTTCAGCACAACTTAAAATCTGCCAGCGAAGCACATTTTTCGCGATCTTGCAAAAATTTATAAATTTGAAGATTTTTGTCTTCAGCTTTGCAAGTACAGGGGCGTTCGCTATTTATGGCCCAGTCCGGCAAATTTGTAGTTAACAGATAATTAAAAATACGTATATTAGGCATTGTTCACCTAATACGAGATTAATTTACCAAATTTTTATCTAATTTATCAATACTTAACCATTACAAACCATTCTTTTGTAAAAAACGATTGAAAATATATCAATGCATTCGGTATAATTTCGCAAAATAGGCCTTACCAGAAAAATTACTCAGCACATCTTCATCACCTAAATACGCGCTGTGTACATTTGTATGAGCTTACATATATATGTAAATATGTAACCGAATTTTGTCGATTTTGAACAACAGTGTTGGTCATCATTGAATTTGCAAACCATTTACTGCAATTTGCAGTCGGGATAGGAAATCTACTGCTTTGAGAAAAGTAGCAACAGAAATTGATAATACATTTTTTGCTTTTAGATAACTTTAAATATTTATTACCTAATATCTTAACATAATATTTATTATGCCCCTATATATTATTGACTTTCTCCTAGTTACATGTCTCTGAGAGTGAAATAGTACCTTTTTGTGCTACTGCTATTTTCCTTGCACATAGTGCGAAACGAAAACTATTTGCACCCAACTCTAATTTATGGTGGTGGTTTTTTGCTTTCGTCATGCAGCAGAATTGTTGGAAGTCCGAGCAGAATCAAACATTTAGAGTTCGAGGGTATTTGCGGGCACGCGAACAAGTGTACGTTGTGCACATCTACATATATTTGTGTGTATGTAAAACACAAACGCATGCTACCGAATTTGTGATATTGTTTACAAATTATTTGGTAGATTTCGATAAGAATTCACATTTTATAGTGTAAAAGATATATATTTTTATTTTTTATTTTAAATCTTAATTAATTAATGAACAATTAAATAATGAATCACAATTTCATAAAACTATTTATTTTAATCGCCGAAATAAATGGAAAAGATCATTAAATGAGAAAAAAATATACTCAAATTAAATAAAAAATATAGAATAGAAAAGAAAAAACAAAATCATATGGTTATTGGAGAACATTTGGTTTTGCTGGAAAAATAGTTGCGAAAGTGTTATTCATACGAATAAGACGAAACTTTCTCACACGACTTAATAAATTAGAGTTTTCAGAAGATTCTCGGTAAAGTTGTAATTCAATATTTGAAAACTGTGTTGGTAAAAAACATATTATATACATAAGTAGTTAGCCAAATTAATTATTACAACTCTAACAAGTTTTGTCAGAAAACTCCAATTAATTATTAATTGGGAATTGCACCAATTTTTAAAAATTTCCGACCTACTGCATCTTCCTCGAAGTGATTAATGCAGATAAAAGCACTGTGCTGTGGGAG